>PVYP01006279.1:473-13489 GCA_002995295.1 Rhizopogon vulgaris
CATGGTCTATAGTGATCAGCATGACGCGGCGGGCGATGAGATATTATTATGTCTCTCCTTGAGAGGCGCTGTCCTTAATTGATTTCCTTCGTCTAAGGTCTGCGTATGGGAGACTATGTTCAAGTTGTCCTTTACCTAAGTACACCTGTGAACTTTATTAGAAGGAACGACTATCTTCCTTCTTCTATAGGTCCGAGTCTGGCTACAGGGGAGACTAACCTGTGATAGCTTATCACCTGGTCCTTATCGCCTCGATATCAGCAAGGATCCTCTGCGTCTATCCAGTTGACCACGATCGAGCACTCTAGCCTGTCGGATTCCACTCGGTGCTTATCGATTTATCCCTGATCATATCGAAATCGATCGTCCTTGTTCGTAACATGTTCGACGATCAGACTGAAGTAACGAGCATCCTCACCCAACTATTCGAACATTCTGACATCCTGACAAACAAACTCGTCCCAGAACTTCTCCAGTCCATCCAGAACACACCTCTTGACCGTACTGACGCGCTCATCGACCGCGCCATCGCCATCATTCACGCATGGGACACAGATGACCAGGCACGATTCATCGTCGCACACCCCCGCATCGGGGAGAACAAACAGCTCTCTGCCTTGAGCGCCAAGGAGCAAACTGGCGGTCTATCCGCTACGACTAGGGTAGAAACACCCCCGGAGGTGTTAGAGCGACTAGCATACCTTAACGCATGCTACGAGCATGTATACTCCGGACTGAGGTACATCACGTTCGTGAATGGGAGGAGTAGAGCTGCTATTGCGAGGGAGATGGAAGACAAGCTGCACCTCGGGCATCCTCTAGAAAGCTATCCGAACGGACCTCCGCTGAATGAGCCGGCGCTAGAAACCCTGAGTTGCGTCGCGAAGGGCAATGAAGAGTGGTCAAACGAGCTAGAACGAGCGGTGGATGATGTAGGGAGAATTGCCAAGAGCAGACAGAATACGGTACTTTCTAGCCCAGTCGGTGGTGCCGCGACTCGGATTGTCGCATGATCCCCTATTACCGTGATATCATCATTAGACTGGTCGATACCATGGCACATTTCTGGCTTCGCCTGCCTTCATAGTCAGCATTATAGAAGGCACCGTTTGACTTTCGTACATAACCTTTTCTGCGTCTGGTGTTTCACAACTCCTTTCCTGCTATCAAACAAGTAATCAGATTGAAATCGTATTGAACCGAGAAACTGGGCGCCCGTATGTACAGTCGACAATAGATATCCATGATCACGTTGAGTAAAGCAGCGGGAGATCAAATGACAGGTAGATGTAGATCCACAAGCGGTCAAGATCCAACAGAAAAATGAACATGGAATTGCAAGATTCAGCAAGAAAGAAAGAAACGAATGGTAGTAGGCAATACAACAGCACCGCGAATAAAAACTCCAGCGTCGGGAGATAAATAGTGAGAAATTTCGCCGAAAAAAAAACGAATCGGATATAAGATAAAAATTGTCCTGACAAATTGGTTTCCGTTCAACAAGTTGTGTGTCGCCGTGGAATATGGCTCTTGTCAGCCATCTCTTTGCGCTTTATATAAAACGAGGTCAGAAGAAGAAGTCGCAGATGGATGAGCAGCGGACCTGTAATGCCGCCTGTCTCCGCAACTCCCACTCGGGGTGGCATTCGCGCAACTCTGCATAAAATCGCTCAACCATTTCCGCGTATCGTTGCTTCTCCTCCTTTATACGCTGGAGGTTCTCATAGAAATCTGCGCGCTCCTTCATACGGGCCTCGCTACGGTCCTTGGCTTTTCGTGCCCACTCATCGCGCTCCTTGACCCGCCTGTTCTGCTGCTCGTCCCAGACTTTCTTGTTCTGCTGAGCAAGCTGGATACGCTCGTCGTAGCCCTGGGTAATATGTTAGCGCTTATCACTCACACAAGGAGATAAGCACGGGCCAAAGACGCACCTTCCTTCTCAATGGATCGCCAAGTACCTCAAATGCGTCGCACACCTTGCAACAAAAAATCACGTCATCAGTATCTGAGAGCAAGGATCCGCACCGAGCTCAGACCGCCCATACATTTCTAAACTTTCCCTCGGCAGCACGGCGTTCGTGCTCCGTCGCAGTGGGTTCAAGCTTGTCAGGGTGGGTTTCAAGGGCTTTCTGTTTGTATGCCTTCCTCACTGCAATCGAATTTGAATTTCACATCATCACAGGCACGGGAGAATTTAGAAGTGCGAACCATCGTCGGTAGAAGCGGTTGTTGGGATTGCAAGGACATCGTAGAGTGTAAGCCCTACCATGGGTGGTATCATGAGTTTATCGATTCCTATTATAGTTGCCTCGACGGCAGATCGATGGGATTTTGGGGCGGCAGTAGAGCTTTGAACGGAGAACGAATGTGATGTCAAAGTACAAGTAGAATTTGAAAACGAACAAAGGAAGTTTGAGGAAGGTTGAACAGTTGAACCGAAATTGATGTCACGCGACCGTGTATATCACGTGATCGTTACCTATATCAGGATTCTAACCCTGAACGGGCATGATTCATTGATCGGTGGCAGCCGAGTCTGCTTGAAGAGCCTCGATATATTATTCCTCTCCTCACTTGCCCTTGGCCATAACGGTATCCTCGTTTCTTCGTCTCATGTTCTCTTTCGACGTTCCGTTGACTCGGGGCCAGTCCTTGTCAACTGCGTGGTTCAAACTTGTTCGGCGCAACTTTGGTCTTCCGGATACTCTGCATTCGTTGAAGGTGCGAGAACTGTTGTCGGAGAATAACTTGACTTTCGGGTTCTCTGCAATTTGTTGCATCCGTTGAAAGTGCGAGAGCTTGTCTCGGAGAGAATCGCATTTCTTCTTGTATTTGTCCTGCCAGCGCAAGGGACGATGCGGCTTGCTGGCATGGATTCACACTTACCGCCACCTAGTTTGCACATGCGAACTCTCTTTCCATCGCTACCGGGAACTTGTTCCCCCCACTGCTGCGCGTCACTGGCAGCAGTTTCATACTTCTTTGGCAAGTTCGTAGATATGCACTGGGCTCTGTTGCGTCGACTCTTCAGATCAGCACAATTACTCTTGAGGGCAGCATGCTGCTCTATCAGATCGACATGCTCCACTCGCAGTGCCCAATTGTCAACTTTCGACACGTCGTAATCCTCATCGACGGCCAAAACTTGGTGTTGCAGTTGTTCCAATCGGCGATACGAGCCTATTAGCGACCTCCTGAAGAGGCTAGAGACGCGCTTCAGCGTCACCAAGAGCGATGTTAATATCAGCATCTGACGCCTACGGTGGACTGTGTTGCGGTTTGTGTGAGCGAACCGCTCGGAGGATTTAGGAATACTTGGATCCTATGCTTGCGCTTGATACGCGTGCGGCAGGTAGGATATTTAACAGGCGGGGATGGTGTCGATTTGCAGAATCCGTGTCCTGAATATGAAGGGTGATGTCAATGAACTGGGATTTTTGCTGGCATGTATGATAAACTCACCATACCTGAATGCACGGCGGGTCCTTCAGCAGGACTCCGTCAAGGTGAATAAGGCACTCCAACAACAGCTCATCCGTTTTCCTGCACTATAGCCTTAAAAAGTCATGAGTGGATATGCACAATGTAAGCCCAGATTACACTTTGACGCGTTCGTGAATCTGATGGGAAGTAATTCAGGGGCTTTTCAGGCAAGTTGACAAAAAAACTATACTGCAAAAGTTGTCGTCCCAGACAACTGACAGAGACTCGGAAGATAGATCGCATTCTGAACTTGAAGGGCAAAGTAAGTGTGGTCTGTCACGCTCATGCCACTGAAGCGTTTATCATGGCGTGACTCTGGCACGGTACGCACCGTGATACGCGTCACTTCTTCAAACTTTGCAAGCACATAATTTCCAGATTTCAAGACCTTAGCTAGTCTCGGTTTCACTTGTCCTGGCTGTGCTCGTAGATGCCAGAAATCGCTGGACCTAATCGAGAGAGAGAAGTATATCAGGCTCTGGCAAATCTCAAGGTTCTCGAGACAGATCCCCTTCTCTGCTTCACCATTAAGTCAGGAACACACAACTTGTGTCGAGTCATAATCACGGTATTGCAGACAAGTTCGATGGCCGAACGTTATGTAATATTGTGTCTTCTCCGAACCAAATATTGAACTGATGAATTGATATGCAGTCTTGATGGTCTCCCCTAATCTCGGATGCATTCGACAATCATTTTATTCTCCTTGCGTACATCGCGACATATTCTTTCATTGCTCTGCGTATATCACTTCTTCTGCGCTGTTCCTTTGCCTCGACTTGCTTCAATTGCTCAAAAAGGCCCATACCACTTGCATAAACCTCTCCGTCTCTTCCAGCTGCGGGACATGCGCCGAGTCCGCAAATTGTACCCATCGCACCTTTGGGATATTCTGAAAGAAGGGCTCCACGACCATGTCCTGCGCTTCATCGTACCTCCCATTGATAAGCAATGTCGTCACCTGAATGTTGTGCAGACGATCGATGACGCTCCACGTCTTTAGGGAGCCGGTGATGTGGAATTCATTCGGTCCGTTCCTGTGCTCCCATTGTTGAAGATGCGCAAACCAGAATGAGCAAAGTACCTACATGGTAAAGTATACCGTTGGATCCTTCTCTGTCCATGCAAGCGCATCCGTGAGAGGCTTAGGCATCGGATCGACCCTGCACATATGCCGCTTGTAAAATTCGTTCGTCGCTGCAACGTATTCTGGATCCGTTGTTGTCCCCGCCTCCTCATGCTTAGTCAAGGCATCCTGCACTTGCTGCGGCAACTCCTTCCTCAACTCGTTTGCGGCTTCAACCCACAATCCCATGCTCGCTGGCGAGTCGGCAATCACCAGTTTCCTAAGCCCTTTTGGTTGGCGCACAGCGAACTCTGCTGCCAACATCCCTCCCCAGCTCTGCCCAAGTAAATCGTATTTGTCGTGGATGTTCAAGTGATTAAGGAGGTTGTGGAGCTCATCAACGAAGAGCTGTACAGTCCAGAAGTCTGTGTCTCCGTTCTTCTCTTGGAGGTGCGTGGAGCGTCCATTACCGAGTTGATCATACACTATCACGGGTACGTCGTAAAGGCGCGTGAGCTCGGAGAGGATGTCAAGGTAATCGTGGGTAGCGCCAGGACCACCGTGAAGTACTACAAGTGGTGTGTACTGGGGATGGGGAAGAGTACCATACACTTTGTACCAAGTCTTGCAGGGCTTGCCTGCGGCGGAGACGTTAAAATCAACTTCGCCTTCTCTGGATCGTACTTCAAGTTTGGATGTCATGGTTGTGGATACGAAAAGCTATCGGTGCGTTTCCTGGAGATTGACGGTGGTGGGGTGGGTATACCACTATGGGTGTATGGGAGAAGATACTTATAGTCATGATCATGCAGTAGTCATGAGACCTTTGAAGCGGCGCCCATTCCCAGCTAGCCGGTGGTATTCCTTTGAGGAAGAACGTCTGGCGCCAATTACTTACCAAGGGTAACCAAGGCTCGACCGCTGTCGCGTTTTAGACTAGTACGAGATATCGGAGTAAGTAGTACCCTTTTGAATGATCTTCCTTGTCTTTAGTCTCAAACTGTGTGCGTATGCTTCTTGACAATGTTCATTGCTTATTGTCATTATTGGATCTGTATCGGGCTGGATGCCTTGCCCAACTACCGAAGATGATAAGCACGAGAGTAAAACATAAATTTCAAGGCAAAAATTACCACGCGTCCAGTCACAAAGAAGGCCATGGGCATCCAAAAGCAAAAGGGTCGTCGCTTGGCAGGTACCTCACCAAGATGCTGATGTCGCATTTCGATGGCGTAAAATCATCGGACATGGCTCGAAGACAGCGAGGAGGAGTTTTCCATCTCACAGGTGAGATTCGGTGAACTTGAGGGGGTAAGCACGTGACAAAGATTGCCAAAGATAGGATTACATACATCACATTCAACAAACATCACCGATTCGCCGACCCTAAACAAGACGCGACTCTACCTCTTACTACCATCTTCGCGTCCTTGTTGATTTCATCTTCACACCCATGGCCCCTAAATCTACCGGAGGAAAATCAAAGTCTGGCGCACTCACGCAAGCAGCAGGAGGGGTCGCAGGATCCGGTGCAGCTGCTACACCAAGAACCATACAGACTCGCAGCCAGAAAGCTGGTCTTCAGGTCTGTCTTCACCACATTTCTCTCATTCATCTTCCTGATACAACCCCCTGTTCTGCTTTACTTTCCGTAGTTCCCAGTAGGCCGTATCCATCGTTACCTAAAACAGCGCACGCAGCACAACGTCCGTATCGGAGCAAAGGCCGCTGTCTACACCAGTGCAATATTGGAGTACCTTACTGCTGAAGTGCTTGAACTTGCTGGTGAGTATGTTGTTCGGATTTGAGACCCTTATTCTTACATGCGTTACAAGGCAATGCATCGAAGGACTTGCGCGTTAAGCGCATAACGCCCCGGCATTTGCAACTTGCCATCCGAGGAGATGAAGAGCTCGATATCCTCGTTCGCGCGACGATCGCAGGAGGAGGTGTTCTGCCGTTCATCCACAAAAGTTTGACAGCTAGTTCAGGCAAGGGCAAGAAGCTCGAGGGACAACAGCAGCAGTAGCTGTTGAAGTGTTATACCGGCTTGTAGCTGTACCGAGTTAACTTTATTCTACCCCTGGCTGGTCGTTGTTACTTGCATCTGTAGTTTGTTTTGTGTCAATTGCATGCGTTACTTCTAGATGTACATATGCCACTTTTTGTTTTTTTACTTGTTGGCTTATACAGCTGCAAGAGAGCTCTGCTAGCAAAATACACACTGCCGTCGTAATGATAGGGGCCTTCGTACCAAATGTCGAAGAAGGCCGCTGAGCCTAGAGAAATGATAGATAGAGATCACGATGGAGTATAATAATAGGGGTTTAAAATTCAGACGAGGGACGACACTCTCAGTGATGCATTTCTTGTCGTACGATGAGAACATGCACCACGAGACGGCACGCCGGTGGACCAGGACACCAAATACCAGACCATTCCCGTTCCACAAGACGTTTCGGGAGAGATAATCTGTTGAATAATCACGAGCATCCTTTTACTTGCCTGAGGTACTGTGGGAGGCTCTTGCGCCCTAGATGGGAGCTCCACTGGCCCAGCCATCGAGCAACCGATGCATCACAAAGTAATATTTGTTGGTTGACGTTTTGCACACACAGCAGCGTGGTTCCACCAGGGGGGCTAGATGCTTTCCAAGGTTGGGTAATAGATGGGCTTATCGATGGATCAAGCCAGCATCTAACGGCGACTTCGTTTGTTGCCTAGGGATGATGGAAGAGTGCATATACCTCAAGTTCATCACCGCACAAAATACTATAGCACGTTGTATGGTGGTTGGCGATACTGCTGTCAGTAGGGGTGCGGAGATAACCAGAACTTCATAATAGAGTTTGATTACTATGCGGTATTTGTATTCTGGGGGCAAAGAAGGTCAAGAGTACACCAGCAGGAAGGTATATCAACGTCTAATCTGAGAGTTCCTTTTCCTTCACTCCATATTTTGCGGGGTCAGTACCGTGATGTTGATGGTTCACGAAGTTGAACCTATGATAGTTGTTGTGAGTCAGGGATTAAACATGCTAGTGCCGTAAGTTCGTACATGGGGAATGCGCCTGTGAAGTGGATGGATTTAGCTGGTGAACTCCAATGAATATACGAGGGTCGCTTACTGAATTTCAACTGAGACCACGCGGAGTTGCGGTATGCGGTGCCCTGTACCCACTCTGGCTGGCTAGATGTACCATACAAAGGTTTACCCTCAGCTGCCCTTTGGGAAAGCTCGGCCAGGTCCATGTCCTCCTCTCTTTTGTTCTCTGACCAGCCCCAGAAACGGACTAACAGGAAAAGAAGAACATGAGGCTGCTCACGCGGCGCTTGACCAAGGTAGACTTACGACTTGAGCGTTGATATGCCATTAAGAACCCGCCGACGAAACCAAGGACACCTCCAAGCCGAAGGCTGGTCCTCAGACGAACATTGAGGGGATCAGCCATATCTGAGGACAAAGACAGTTCATATCAGCTGAAAAACATTGTAAATACTTTGGAATGCATACTCCAGAAGTACAAAGCAGCCGGGAATGCGGCTGTTCCTGCGGCCCAAGTTGCATAGTCTGAGGAACGGAAATAACGAACAACACGAGAAGCGTGTGGATCAGCGTCGATGAGGGGGTATGGCGTTGTGACGACCTTGTTCGGCATCGCGACAGATGTTGAGTAGCTGGTCGCAGTCGGAGGACAAGGTCACGGTTCGTCGCGAACAATTGGCCTGCCCTAAAGTAGACAATGTCACCTGCTGACTGACTTGAGTCTAACAATTATATTAGTTCTTGTCTTCAACACCGTCCTCAGCCCTCACAGCTGTTCTTTTATTCTCGTCCCCGCTTCGCCTGTTCTGCAGCGAACTAAAAGCAACCTATCTACTTGCCGGGTCATTTTCAAAGAGAATGAGCGCGGACAGGCGGAGTGACCGCCGGGCGAAAAGGAATGCTCATTCGTCTCCCTATGTTCGCCGACTAAAACCCAACAACCCTGCTCCAAAGAAATCGGTGAGCACATGCCCCTCAAAGTTGTCTTATGTCTGGAACCTCAATTGACCTTGCATCCAGCTATGGAGCATTTCAGGTTTGCTGAGCTACTTACGATTTGGTGGCGCCGAGAACGATGATCGAGCTGAGGATATGCTGGTACGCTCAGATACCTCGTCCTCCAGTAACGATGAGGACGAGGGTTTCCAGGTTCACGAACAGGAACCGCCCCCCAGTATACCCGTTCGTAGGGTTCAGATTGATCGGAACTCTGCCCCGGAATTTGTCCTCCCCCTCCCTCCTGGTGATGTACCACCAGGGCATGAGGTTTGTTGTCTACTCTTGTTCAGTCTAATAGAATTTGCTCACGAAAGGTAGCCTTCACAAGAACTACATTATCCACCTGCTTGGGATGCTCAACCAGGACCTTCCAACCGGACACCCCAGCCCGTCACGCCAACCCGCCAACCTCTCTACAATTTTAATACACCTTCTCAGCAAAACCATATCGCCCCAAACTTACAGCACAGCCCGTCACTTGCTAGGAACCTTGAGCCTGTCACCCGTTTCCTTGTCGAGAAAGCAGGACAACCTCTAAATGAGTTTGAGGCAGCTGGCATCGTGGACTACATTCAGAAGAACGTGCAAGGTACGAGGTTTCTTCCTCTCGCTGAGCATGCTGTATGTGCGTGCACTCATACTTAAACAGCAGACAAACCGGAACCATTCCGGTTCTCTACGTCTCCTTCGCGTGGATCTTCGCCTAACCTATCAAATGGCGCATCAGGCGACGCCCACGCCCCGAAAAAGACACTTTCGCGCAATCCCAATGGCGTATTACGTTGGCAAGGCGCTGGCAGCGCCCGTCCACGCAATCGATATCGATCGCCTGGGTTTGGGTCTCGGCCTCAAGGTCCTCGTATCAAGCTATCCCCTCCTCCACCGACGCCTTCCGCAACTGATACCAAGCGTCGCCGTGTTGGCAATGACGCCGACACTTCCACAGCACAGAAATCTGCGCCTCTAGCATCGACATCTCCCGTTGTTTTTCCGACTTCAAGCTCTACTTCTACCACTCACTCTGCACCTGCGCTGAACGGGAAGACACCGGTCCCGCCAGCGCTTGCAACCTCATCAGCTCCGGCGGCTCCTGTTGGGCCGAAGGTGAATGGAACAGCCACGCCTCGTTTGCGCACAACGCTTTCTGTGAAGCCCACGACACCAGCCGTGCCTTCGCCGTTACGACAAGCATGGAAACAGGGTGATTCGCCACCACAGCCCCCAACACGACCCACGCGTGCAGCAAACTATATGACTGGGCTCATCAAAGAAGTCACTCCCCCCAAGAAGCCTGACGTTTCGAACCCTTACCAAACGGCGAGTCCTGTGAAGATGCCTACTAGGAAGCCTACCGCAAGGCGTTTGCGCGCTCCTGCAGAGAAGCAGCAGAAAGAGCCAGAAATGACTGCGCAAGCCATCATCGAAGCTACTGTCCCGAAGGTCAGTGGGAAAGTTGTTATCAAGGTCCAACGGCCAAATTAATATTGATTCCAGGGAAGCAAGCGCGCAAGGCCTCCGCCAGAGATGGAGAACCCAGAGAAACTAATTCGCGAAGCCCATGACTCAAGTGCGCCAATAGTTAATGGCAACGGCAAGGCCGCAAAGCCAACGATTACTGTTGAAGAAGTTTCAGATCTGGATGAAAGTCCTACTAAGAAGCGAAGAACCGCAACAGCTGCACCTCCTATTAGACTATCCGTGGAAGAGATGGTAATAGAGGCTCAGATTGCTAAGGACAAAACTCCACTTGTCGTACGACCTGCCGAGATTATCGAGCCAAATGGAGATGCTTCTTGGTCACCTACACCAAGCTCTTCGCCGTCCTCATTCCCTCATGTTCCCTCTCCAGCTTCGCCGATGAAAACTGCGTTTGGTGTCAAGACATCTACTCCCAGGGAACCATCGAAGCTGCGGTATAGCTACCAAGCTGACAAGGAGACAGCCTCAGCCGAGGAGAAACCTGTTTCTCCGCCTCCTGCTCCGCTGCTGGCACCCCGCACTCTTCCCATGGGAACACAGACCACATCTCCAAAGGGAAGGTTGCCTCCCAAAGACGCTGCTACAGCTATGGAGATTGACGAACTGCCGACATATAGCTTTGTGTTTGGTGAGGCTGCCTATCCTGCTGGGCCCAGCCACGTCAAAGCTCGCAGCGCAGTAGTAGCGATGCCTGTATTATCACTTCCTACCTTCGAGTTCAAACTCGTTGCTCCGTCAGCTAGTGTGTTTAACTGGACCACCGCAGGCATGAAAGCACCTACTGCGTCTACCTCTGGTACTTGGTTATGCAGCATATGCATGCTGGAGAATCCCGATAGTGCCAAGGATGAGTGCACAATCTGCGAGGCGCCAAGGCGATCAGCGCCTGCAACCTTACCCCCTCAGAAGACATTTGACTGGTCAAAGGCTGCTATCAAACCTCCAACAACAAATCCTATTGGGACTTGGCAGTGCAATACTTGCATGCTTGATAATCCAGACAGTGCGAAGCTCGAATGCACGGTCTGTGAAACGCCTCGTCCTGGCGCTCCTGCAAGTTGACTCGCCTGATGCAAGGGATGCCTCGTAACGTGACTGAATGTACACTTCGTGGCACTCCTCGTTGCGATATAACGGAAAAAGTTCAGACGAAGAAATGACATCCGACCGCGTGCCCCGCGTCAAGGTTGCGAGAGCTGGGCATCGTAATGATGTAACTTATCAGCCGTGTTGTCATCCATTACTCTGTTGTCTGTGTTCAACCACTACCAAGTTGTAGTTCCTACATATTCCTCCATGTCGTATAAAGCCAGATCTCTACGGTAGTCACGGTACACATAATCAACAAAGGTGTGGAAGGGGATGATCACGAGCGTTTTGCATGTTGAGTAAAGTCTAATCGGCGAGCGAGTGGTCTCAGGTCTGTGCCATCGGGTGAGGTCAATTTTCGTTTGAGTTTATTGGGTGCAGTGGCTTTGACGCCTGGTCCGGCGCCGGTCATGTCAACGTTGCCATCGAGTTCTTCGAGGGCGCGGGAGGAGTGAGCAGCGGGTTTGGGGAGCTTGGAGGGATGTGATGGGTGTGGCAAGGCAAAAAAGTAGGGGTGGCTAAGAGCATCTCTCGCGCTTATGCGCTTTCGTGGCTCATACACGAGGAACCTGCTAAGAAGATTCAGCGTATCTCCAGAGGCGGCGGTGAAGAGGTCGCGAAGGGGCGTTCTCGGGAACTGCCCTACTGGCACGTAATCGGGCAGTTTTGTGTGACCCTATGGGATCATGAGATACCAGTATGACATAGATGGTCGTATGAATACGCACCGGCCAGTCTTCTTCTGTTGGCGTGCCAAGTGCCCGGAAGATAGTTTTGAGTTGGTCCATGTCGCTCTCACCAGGAAGGTACGGCGTTCTCAGCATGAGCTCAGCGAATATGCAGCCTACAGACCACATGTCGACCGCTGAGCTATAGTACCGACAGCCAAACAGCAGTTCTGGTGGTCGATACCATCTGCGCGTATTCAGAGGGCAAACAAACCAACTGAGCAATAACGCACCGAGTGATGACTTGGCATGTCATTTTGTGTCCTGGGTCTGCGAAATCTCTTGCCAAACCGAAATCCGCGATTTTCAGTTGTCCGTCCGACGCAATGAGCAAGTTGTTGGGCTTCAAATCCTGCAAGACGTCGTGAATAGGGAAAGCGGTAGGTATAGAGCTTAACGCATACTCGGTGAAGCATAAAACTTCTATGGCAAAATTCGAGACCACGCAATGTCATCGCCATCCATGCCTTGATATCAGCAGGAAGGAAGACGAGCGAGCGGTCCTGAATTATCATCTCAAGGTCGCTGTCCAAGAACTCCAGCACCAAGTTAAGATTCGTTTTTGAAGAGAAGACGTCCAGAAGCTGAAAGAAATACGGTCAGCGCAAATGAACGTGAAAAGGAGAAGTGGCGCTGGACCTCGATGATATTCTGGTGGTGAAGCTCTCGTAGATACTTGACTTCTCGGATAGCAGACATATCCAGTCCGTCTTTGAACTGTCCGACCTTTATCTTCTTGATGGCTACCTTTCGGCCTGTAGATGCCTCGCGACCTGATCCCAGTCAGAAGAGATACTCGCCGCCTGGTATGAGCTACCTCACCTTGGTACACGACGGCGTATGTACCTTCACCAACTTTCCGGTCTTTTACCCTGCAGCATGATGAAACAAAGTTCGAGCGACAAAAACTTACTGAAAGGAACTTACCATCGTTTTTGTCTGTCCGTGTTAGCCTTTTCAACTGCGTCCATGTCGAGTGTGAAGATGAATATCACCAAGTGTGCGCGGGTCTCAGTTGCCCTAGCCGACTGACGCAGACAGTTTCCTCTATGTAAGTCAAATAAACCCTTGAAATAGTTGCAGGTTGAGAGGTGGCCTGCACTATTGTATAATGATAGTAGGCGGC
>PVYP01006318.1:7623-24962 GCA_002995295.1 Rhizopogon vulgaris
GCATCTGAAGCATAAGCAGCCTCGATAGCGGCATCATCCAATCCATCTCTTTCGCTGTCCTCATCAGACTCGTAGGACGCCTGCTCCTTTTGTTGACGAGCTCGTTTTGCATCAACAGCATCACCGTCCCCTTGCTCACTCCGGTCATCGTCATCCTTGCCACGGCTTGGGCCGTCACCTTCATCACCTTCAGCCTCCGCTTCGCCAACGACAGGTTCCTTGGAGGTCTTCCCTTTCCCAAGCTGCGCTATTTGGCTTTTAAGGTCCGCATCAAGTTTCTTCATTTCCAACTGAATCTCCTTCTTGAAGATCAACGGAAATTTCGTTCCAAACACAGCAAGAACCTCCTCGGGAAGAATGTCATACTCGTTGGTGTATTCCTCTGCGGGGAAAAAGGCGATGTCTATCAGGAATTCAGTACGACGTGCGTCACTTTGCACAGTCAAACGCTCTTTCACTGTTACACTGTCAACTAGCTGAGACAATGCCAATTTGCTAGCGCGCTTGCAAAAAACGTCAACGTCTGACTTGGACACGCCAGAAGTGACCTCCATGGACATTGAAGGTGTCTTGGGCTTTTGTGAGGCCGTCATGACGATCTCCCGCAACCGAGGGATACCCAATGTTACGTTGGCAGCTCCGTGACCTACACGAGAATGCTTGTGGGAGTTCATCATTTCCATTTCTAAAAAAACTGACCGGCAAAATGGAACGTGTTCAGGGTCATCTGAGTCGACGGTTCTCCGACACTACAAACAATGAGAATGCGAAATAAGTAGGGGAGGATTCAAAAACCCACCCTTGAGATGCCAATAAACCAACAGCCTCTCCGGGTTCTACCAAACTTCTTAGGTACTTAACATTCATGAGCAAATTGAAATATCTGGCTTTCATGAGCTCATGTCGACGCTTGATCTTGGGGCCGTCTTTCGCCGTTTTATCCTTGTCGACTAATAGCCCATGGGGATTAGACTTGATATACTGAGCCAATGCCTCCGCGAACTTCTCTGATGTGCTGCCAAGATATCGACTAGGGCTATACACATCCAATGCAGGAGCCCGTTCCTCTCGCTCAGCAGGCGTGTATTTGTCCGGACGCACGTTTGATTTCTTTAGGGTTTTCTTCATATACGAGGTGGCGTCTGCGTCGTTGATCTGGCCAGCAATATTCCGCGGTTTGTACAGGTTAAGAAGGGTGAGCTGGTTCCGGGCTACGAACTCGAACTGGTAGAGGTGCTTCTGCTTTGTGACATCTAGCGCATCGCCACCATAGTGGAACTGGTATATGGATGAGTCGCTGCCACGGACGGTATGATCGTAGTGGACGCGAATGCCCTCAAGGTGCTTAATGAGACACCGCTGAAGATAACCGGATCGAGACGTCTTGACAGCAGTATCGATAAGACCTTCACGTCCAGCCATGCAGTGGAAATAAAACTCTTGAGGTTTGACGCCCGTCAGAAAGCGACTGGCAACATAGCCACCTGCCATGGATTTCGTCTCGAATGACTTGAAAGATGGGAGGGTCTTTCCGCTGACCATAACGGGTACGCGACGACCTTCGAGTTCCTGCTGGCCAAGCGCACATGATATCTGCTGGGCATTGACGGCACTACCCTTCGCACCAGATAGCGTCATAGTTTGCATGTGATTGTGAGGGAACTTGCGCAGGAGACCGTGGGGCATAACAGCGTCGGCGATGGACTTGGTCAGGCCCGAAAGCTTGGTCTTGACCGTGACATCCAGGCCGGCCATCTTATTATCGTCTCGCAAGACATCTTCCAGCAGCGTCGTCAAAGCTCCTGGGATGTTCTCCTTGGGCAACTTGCTCAACGAAGGGAAATTTTCAACGGCACCCTCAAACCCAAGATCACGGCCCCGTTGGAGTATCTCAGTTCTTCTCTGATCCCCGTCAGGCGTTAATGCCAGATCGTCCATACGACACGTAAATGCCCGATGTTGTAAAAACTTTGTAAACAGCCGGCTGAGAATGCCGAGAAGCTTCCCAGCGGCATCAGCTCCATACAGCTCGTATACGGAGTGCACAAGGCCATAATCGGTGGCGCCAAACGCAGATTTGTCAAGGATACCGCAAAGGAGTTCTCCATCAACAAAGATGACCTTGTCTTCGGAGGAATGTTTGCCCCATAGATGGCCAGGAACTTTGGCAGTTGATCCAAGGTTCAAACCCTCCGCGTTACTTGGTGTGATGTTTTTGAGGACAGTTGAAATCTTCTCATTACAATCAGGGACTAATCTGGAAAATGAGGCACTATAACTTACAACCTGCTTGCCTGTCCACAGCGGACGTGGCTTCCATATGGTCGGAGATAGGGTGATCAGCCGTGCTGGATGATGAGTCTCATCCTCAGGGCGGAGTGCTCCGTACAGAAGCTGGAAGTACTCCTCCCGAGAGAAGAAAGCGTCCTGACAGGTCATCCAGACACCGGCAACAACGTGGTCCTGGATGAGGCCACGTAATGGTTTACCGGATGTAGGGACCAGATACTGATTCTCAGTATTGGCAATTAGCATCGCCTCAGCACGAGCAACCTGATTTTCTTCAGAAAGGATCAGACCAAGATGTGGACACAAATTTGGGAGCAGCTCACGGGGAAAATGAATGTTCATTTCTACCCAACAAGTCATTTAGTTTCTCGTCAACCTTAAAGCCTTACCAGGGTACTCACCGTCACCATCAAAATCAGCTGAGAACGGTTACAATCAGAAACCTTTTGGTGAGCTTGAGTTAAAACGCATACCATTATAGGAGTTACTGATGCCAAAACAAAATTAGTCATTGTTCGTGTACAAGCAATTGAATAGCTTACCAGTTCGCATAATGCATACGTATCGTCTTCTCTCCTCGTAAAATCCGAGCCTTATGGCACATCATACTTGGCTTGTGAAGGGTGGGTTGACGATTCAAAATCAGAATATCCCCGTCACGAAGATGCCGATACACCTTCTTGTTGATCGAAGCCGTTCGCGTTGACAGTCCACGGCGACCTGAGGAGCTGTCGCTGCCATCCTGGGGCGTCAGCAACTGGTTTGCAATGGCCGTCCTCTGCTCTGCCGTGAGTTTTTCCTAACGAACCACGTCAGAATCGCGGAGACAATGTGATAAGGATGACTACCAAGGACAGCTTATGCCCGTCTTCATATTCTACCATCGTCGCTCCTGGGTAACCCTTCGGACCAGTAATGACCCATTGCCGCAATTCGTGGAAATTGGCGGGAGTGACGGGCTCAGGAAACGTAAGTTTCCTCGCGAAGACTGGAGGAATGCCAATTTCACTCGGCTCGATATTCACATCCGGTGAGATAACAGAACGCGCTGCATAGTTGACGCGTTTACCCTGCGAAAAAAAAATCAATACGATGCACCCAGCAGAAAACTATGTCTTACCATCATGTGTTTACGGAAGAGACCTTCCTTCTTCTCGAGCCCCTGCTTCACACCAGCAGGAGGAAGTTTACCGTTGCGGACAGGAGCAGGGTTTTTGTTGCTGTCGATAAAACTGTTCACGTCGACTTGCAGCTGAACGAGGGCCTCGAGTAGCGCACTAAGGAGGCGACGCCTGGTTCCATCGTCAACACCTGATCCTTTCGCAGCCGCGGTCTGCAGGTCCGCGTTTAAATCACGCAGCTTATACGACGTATTCAACACCTTGGCCAGCATCTCATTCTGTGGATGCTCGAATAGCGTTTCACCCATTGTAGCGGGAGGGCGGAAGCGCGTTGGCGGGACGGGGATAACTTCCATGAAGAACATGTCGGCAGATGCTAATGATAGACCTGCAGCATTCATAAGAGAGAAGGGCCCATGTCGACCAAAGATGAGGGAACAGATCTCGGGGCAATTGCGGAAGAGAAGACGCAAATGGGCACGACATTCTTCTGGTGCCATGACACGCTCGTTACGACCGCGCGTAGTCTTGACTTTGCCATTCGCAGCACGAGGAGGGCCCCCCTCTGTCGAGAGACGGGTAGCTTGGAATTCCTCTTCTTCATCTGAGTATGTCGGCTCCCCTTCACCTTCAGGCTCAGAGTCCGAGTCTATCTCCATAGTATTCGAAGGTCCAGCAGGAGAGGCTGACCCATCTGAACTATGTTGCTGGAACAAGAGGACGTCTGGCCTTGTGAGATTGATAGCGCGATGCTGATTTTTTTGTTTGACGGTGAGATCGTACTCGATGATTTTGGTGAAACCCTCCTTGCGGAACGTGTAGCCAAAGCTAGTATTTTGGTAAGCCAAAAATTCACATACAACGAAGAGCATCTAACTCACGCGCCACATCCCTCGTTGCTGCATTTTTTGGTGATAGTTGATCTCA
Source organism: Rhizopogon vulgaris (assembly GCA_002995295.1). Taxonomy (NCBI): domain Eukaryota; kingdom Fungi; phylum Basidiomycota; class Agaricomycetes; order Boletales; family Rhizopogonaceae; genus Rhizopogon; species Rhizopogon vulgaris. The sequence continues at coordinate 11,961 of PVYP01006318.1, forward strand.
AAAACTCTGCAATGAGATCTTTTCGGGCTTGATAGACAAGACTGTCCTTGTAGTGATCTCGCTTGCTACCGGAAGCCTTGCTAAGATGCACTGTGACGAATAAGTTAACACGATATTCGAATTCAGCAATAGTTTCGTCGCGGCTGTCTTCGTCGTCATCTGTGGCTGCGCGTAAGGTGATGTGGTCCACGTCGAGAGCAGCTTCCAGGAGACCATGCTCCAGCAAGCGGAATTTGGCAGCATACCTACAGATCTGACGTGGGACGAATCAAGCAAGGACATTAAGAAGAAATTTGACGGCGTACCGCTGATCTACTCATTTTAAATTTATGACAAAACAAGCATGTTCCACGAAGGATGTTGTACATGTTCGTCATGAAGAGTGGGTGATACACCGGGGCAGGCAGCTCAATGTGACCAAAGTGGCCTGGACATGTAAAGTAAGTTAAGTGACATGTTGCACAGCTAGATTTACAGCGTCAGCACACCTGTCCCAATACTACCAAAAGCAAAGGACTCACATATCCTGGCGGGCGGTAGGACCAAGAGCAGGATCATACAGGCCACCGATGTTTGGCCTGTTCAGGTCATCCAATAATACCGGGTTCAAAATCTGCCTGACTGATATCCTCCGGATGTCCTCCGTTGTCAGGAATGAGAAAGAGATGCTTGAGACGGTGGACGGAATAGAATGTGATATGTTCATGGTGTGCGCAACGGCGGGTATTCGGTGCTGTGATTTTGAATGTTCCCACTGCCGGGAAGATATCACGCCAAGAGCCGACCCCGAGTCCGATCTTTCAGAGGTCCTGACAAGTAGAACGCGGTCAAATCGTTGGTCAATCGCCAACTTTTTTTCCTAATGAGGTCACGTGATAGGAGATATTGAGTCTTAACAGCATATGTCACGGTACGTGCTAGTACGTGCAACTGAAACGGTGATATACATAGCACGAGGAATACATTAACGCAGGGTACCGCTACGCTTGACACCTGTCCGATTTTGACCACTATTTGTCTTCTGTGCTTCACTTACCAGCTCTGCGATCAATTTGTTGTATGTCTCCGAGTCCTGCTGGAGAGCATCGCGAGTTTGCAAGAGGTGCGTGAGTAGAGATGAGGTATTTGTTGTCTCTGTCTGCATGTCTACCAAACGCCGTTCAAGTTTTGCCAAGGGTAAGAGGGTTAATTGATCTGCTTAGTGATATGTATCATTGGTGGGACAGTGGCCAGGTGAAACAAACCCACCTATATCGAGCTTGAGTAGTTCCTCTACCTTCTTCTCGTTTAGTTGAGGTTTGGGCCCAAGACCAAGCTGTGATACAGTTGATGGCCCTGGCCGCGCAGACGGCTGAGTAATGCCTGCCACAGGTGTCCCTGCACGAGAATTATTTCTAGACGGTGGTGCACTATGCAGCGGCCCGTTGCGCGGCCCAGGAGGCGCAGACATTGGTCGCGTTGATATTTGGAGTGGGGGAAGGGGCCTGCCGTTTGCATGCGGGTGTATTTCATCTAAGTTCACGGGTAGTCCAAGAGCAATCAAATGTTGCTGTCGAATGCGTGAGCGCGTCCAGTTTATGAGCTCCATGAGAGGCGGTGAATCCATTAGCATGGCATATAAACAACGACTTCATGACCTAGAACTTCAGCATTCGAAGGGAGCATTCCACGAGGACAACGGACCTTTCAGGCGTGACTAAAATCTGGCTGACACCCTCCACCTGTCTGATGTCTTCATCTGTTGTTAGGGAAGAGATGTCTTTAATCCATACGGGATCTAGGATGCGGTTGATCTGTTGCTCCAGTTCGTCTCTCGAAGGTAGTGGGGTTAATCTTAGCGGCTCCCAGGTGGTCCGAGATGGCCCCGGTATTGGCTCTTCATCAAAGCTAGTATCTTCTGCGAAGTCCCCAAAGCCCGCGCCCTGCCCAAAGTCTGCCTCATGTCCGAAATCCTCGCCACCCTCTAGATCTTCCGCCTCTCCAAAATCTCCAAAATCTCCAAAATCATCTTCTTGCACGATAGATGAGTTCTGCGTTTGGGGTGGTGTATGAAAGTCATCATAGTCGTCTAGCTGGTCTTGAGAGGGTGCAGGAGATGGTGCAGGAGATCCAAGTGAGGATAAAGATGTCGTGATATTTGCGAGACGGGTTGGATCATTGGATATACCCCAGACTGAAGCTCCAAATGTGAAGTCGTCATCCATCATGCCCGTATTTGCTCTCAGCTAATATTTACTGTTCAATGTGGTCGATGGAGCTCCTGGACGTGGTTACTAGAAAGCCCTTTGAAACGTGACCAATTAGACAGTACCCGAAAGTAGTGTACTTTATTTCAATGACCTCCACCCAAGAGCCAGAGCCTTATGTCTTTGAGAGGACTCACAACGATGACCATCCATTCCTGTTTGCTTTCCCGAATGAAAAGAAAAGGCCCAGTACGCGTCAAATACAGCTGCGGCGCCTCTATGATATCCTGAATCTCAGCTTGCACCGGAACGACCTTGCCCGCGCCAAACGTGCTTGGTCCATCCTAGCCAGATGTAAAGAAACAAACTGGAAAGCAATGTGGACGCTGGGAATTACTTTACTCGAAAGCGATAACAATGTCCGCATCATGGAGAGCAAACCACGCAAGATAGATTATCTACGGACTATGTTACTCCAACTCCCGGAGGAGGTACGTTCCAACCTGCTGTCTTTACAATCGCGACGAAACTACGTGGCGCCCTTAGCGAGAACGCATTCTTGCTGAATTGGTCCAGCACTATATACTTGCTGGTAGGCACAGAGATGCACTGGACGAGCTTGAGTTGTATGTGCCTTTGTTAAATGAAAACTCGTGATCTGATGTTGCAAGCAGTTACCTCCCGTCATTCCCTTATCATGACAACCCAGTGCTCCACGTATATGCAGGCTTGCTATGCGTTTTCATTGCGCAACCTCCCGAACAAGTTGGTCAGTTCTAGAAGTTCGTTATTCCGACATGTAGATCTCAGATCCTTCAAGTTGATTCAGGTGGTGGTGATATCGTGGAGCCTACGTATGATGGCAACTTGCTGAGTCGCGCTCAGATCTTTCTTGAACGCGCAAAGGCATTGGATCCTGACAACATTGTCGCAAGCGAATTTTTGCACAAGGTAGGGACCTTTATCATCTGATTTCTTCAAGCCGAGCGCACACCTTTTCAGCTACATTCTTTATCACAAGGACCAGCGCTACGTTCTTCCGCCAATCATGAATCCGAAGATGAGGCTCATAGCAACGCTTATCAACCATCACAACCGAAGCGGAGGAGAAGTAATTCTTGATTGTGGCCATCCGTGGGTCACAGATGTTGATGCAAGGTTATATACCACTATCAACAATCCGAGTCCGACTCCATATTGATAGTTGGCATTGGCTCATCTTCTTCATCATTCACCGCCACTGTAATAAGTGGATGCTCTAGCGTGACAGGAGCACATTCCTCCTGACCGGAAGTTGACGGCAGAATTTTTTTTGGCTGTCGACTTGACGTCGCTGAGGCGTTGGTAGACTCTTTTGTTGGTGCTGCCGTGACCGGAGACGTTATTTGCTGGCCAGTCAGCACTGTAGGCAGTGTGTGGGGTGTAGGGGCTGTTACTCTTGGTGTTGGCATGGGTAAATGCGTGGGTGGCTGATGAGTTCGTTCAGGTAGTGAGGGCGTTATTGCGATAGGGTCCACGGCAATATCCATGACGTTTGCATCATATGTTGTAGCCAAAGCGAGTGATGTACGAGCGGCGCGCTCTTCGTTACTTTCTTCTGCGCGGAATAGTGAGAGTGCTTCCACATGAGGCAGCGGGCGGACTAATGGTGGACCGCGAGGATGGAGAAGAAGATCAACTTCTTGCTGCACTTTGAGTTTTGTTTGCATGGTCTATAAGCAAAGCCATTACGTTGGCGGAAAGAAAATGATAAATATTGCCTACATCTTCATTGCCTTCCGTCACGGTAGATTTGAGAACCAAACCAAGGCTCCTACCCATGGCACTCGTAGTCCCTTGAGCGAGTTCTAGACATATGCCGCTCAGTCTTGCATGTACCAAACTGAGCAAATGAACGTCTTGAGACAGCGAGGAACGTGACATGGCTGGTAAGGACAGCGACAAGGATAACAACACACGGCAGGCCAGAGAACGAACGGAAGGGTGCAACTCAGTACCCCGCATAATTACTTGCAGTGCTGGGGGGATAATCAGCAACCGTATTGGCAGGTCCCGATTAGCCTCACCATCTAGAGCATAAAGGATAACTTCTCCCTCGGCGAGCGATGAGCAAATGACGGATTTTGATAGTCTAAACACCTCGTCCCCTTCATAATTTCGTCTGCGTTTTTTGCTTTTTTTGTTCTGGCCAGAATTTGTTTCAGTTGAGTCTGCGTCAGGCTGGGTTGATAGCAGTGGCGTGAGAGAACGCATGATGGCCTTGACGAGCCTCGTGGAGCTAAGCTCGGAGCTTGGAGGGAAGCTATTGCTCAGTAAAACTTGAATGCACTTGAGCAGACGACATCGTTGTTCTCTAGAGCATACCTGGGTCAATACTTCAAGGGGTATAGTGACAGTGACGTACGGTAGAGGGTTTTGTTCGAGATGATAAATCATCATGGCAACCAGCCGAGATATGTACGGTGTTAGACGATGCTGGATGCTAATAGAAAGAGTTCATTTGGGATATAGGACATGATATTGCGTTCCGACTGACGTTTTCGCAAGGCAACAGAGAAGTTCGCACGCAGAACTTTGCAGCTCAGGCACAACAGCAAGCTCTAAGGCTCTGACTGTTGCGTCAGTGTGTACTTCCGTCTGTCACCTATCTGAGAAGGAAACAATGCAGAGAGAATGCGAGAAATTACCTCCTCGTCAGCGGTGCAAGCTAGCAGGGACGAACAAAAGCCCATTATACGTCCCGCAGGCACTTGAACCGGCCTTTGAACAGTCGTCCTGTATTGACGTAAGTATATTCCATCATCGTGATCAGAATACTCACCTCAGCAAACTACAGAGCGCTGCAATGCTACATTGCAGTCTGTCAAGATTAAGAGAGACAACTAGCACTGGATCATCAACTGATGGTACGCTAGGCGGTAAGGGGCTGTTCATCACTGGTTGGAAGGTCAATAATATATTGATACACTAAATATAGAGGCCTCCTACCCGGAAATGTAGTTCTGAGACCCACCAAGGAAGCCCAGAGACATTGAATGGTCTCATCCACAGACTTCTTCCACAGGTTTGCTGCCCCAACCTTGCCTCCAGTATAATGAAGGGCGGCGTATAGGTTTGCTGCGCTGTGCAACAAGCGTTTATTCGTGCGTTGTGGTGCAGAGCCATTTAGGATTCGATGGCACATATCTGTAATAGAGGGACTCAAGGCTCGATGCAACGAAGGATACAGAACGACCATATCCTTTAATGTGTCCATCGCAAGAGTCTGATATCTTGCTTTAAGACATATCATTATTTCACGAACATCAATCACTCACTTTAAGCTCATATTCTGCGACATTTTCGACAATAGAAATCAGTGCCTGGCTGAATTTTGGAACGGTAGGAGTGGCCAGTTGCCTTTGAAACTCTGGCACGTCGGTTGCTGCGCTGAGTACATGTCGAAGATACCTCACTGAAGCCTTGAGCATTGGAAGAGGTTCAGATCTCTTGAGTGACGGGTTAGGTGGTTGAGTATTAGAATCAATGCATCTCACAAACAGTAAGTATGGACATTGCGAGTCCTGCCCAGCTTTGTGCACACTCTATCATTGTAGATTTCGATAGCGATGAAGTGCGATAAGCAATACACATGCCAGCCCACCGTGCTCCAGCATCTTTTGAATGAAGCAGAGAAGTCACCCGGGATATCCATTTCTGAAGATGAGGAGAAGGAGACAGCGAATCCTCTGATAGAGTCGATAGCACAAATAACAGGTGCAAAACTGAAGACGCGTCCGAGGCCAATTGTGACTGAAGCAGTGACTTCAGCGGATGTGGGGACGCCATTGCGGAAAGGGTAAGCCCTAGAAGTTGCGTAGAAGGTTTGCGGAAGATCGAAAAGAGCTTAACCAATACAAGTTTTTACCAATCGTCGATCTGCAGTATTAAATTTAGGCAGAGGCTTTAGTTTTCAACAACAGTAAACAAGTTCCACTACGCCTCGGCTACGAATTCCATGTCCAGATCCTGGCAACATGCAGCATTTTGACGACCTTGACCCAGCCACTGAGGAACAACTGCGTCTCGACAATTTTGAGGTGCTGAATGGCTTATACTGCATGAAGTGGAGCTGATGGTTGATGTTGAGTAGGGCAAATTCGATGTGAAAGAATTTGTTGGTTCTATATCGGAGAGACTGATCACGCAATCTAAAACAAGCTCCGGACGTACGTCCGCATTTGTTCTCCCTGATAGCAGTATCTCACTCTCTGTCCAGCATTCGACCCCAAGCCATTCATACGAACATTCGAAGCGGTCGTAGACAAGTTGATCAGTGTACGCAAGGATGTGCAGACCAAGACGGAACAGATGGAAAAGAGTGTCCGAGTGGCAGAAAGAGAGTACTCGAAGAAGATGGCAGACCTAAACCGAGGATTTGAGGTACGCTAAGCTGCACCATCCATAAGCTGGTGCTTGACGACCGTCCCTCAGGCTGTTGGGTCATCTTTTTCCACAATGGAGAGCAAGATGAATGATGTTGGACGTACTGCGGTCCGAATAGGTGCCTTGCGCTAACGCACCCACTCCAATGCTTTCGCTAATGTCACCATCAGGTGAACAACTTGAATCCATACATGTTGAACGCCAGAGGGCCCAGGCTGCGCATGACCTCATCAATTATTACAACCAGTTTTCTCGAGGCGATACTTCACGTCTGGATGCTTTGAAAAAAACAGGCCGAGAAGGTCGAAGTCAAGTAGCTGTTATACTACGTCGACTGATGACCGTGGCTCGAGAGGTCGATCTCCCCAGTGCAGACAAGGTATAGGCTTGCCCTCGTTTTCCTGTACCCAATAACGGAACAAAAATTCAGACCCGAGAGATCATCGACAAATACTGCGAGACGTTTGAGAAAGATATGCTATCGCTGTTTGACCGATGCTACCGAAAGGGAGACCCGAAGTTGATGCATGTGTGTTTCTTTCTCTTCTGTGTATTGTAACATATCTAACGTTTTTCAGCATTGCGCACAAACATTGTTAGATTTCAATGGGGGTGCATCTTGCGTTCAAATCTATGTCAATCAACACGACTTTTTCTTGAATAAGGTTCGTGACACTGCAGACCACAATGACGACCTATTGTACGTTCTCCGTTGGTTGCAGAGTGCTTCTTACAATTAAATGAAAGGTGGAACACTGTGTCCAAACCGGACGAAAGCCCGCCTAACACGGAATCAGGCCTGGCAGAGTTGTTCGGAGAAATAAGAGGGACCGTTGCCCAGGAATCACAAATTGTCCAGGCAGTATTCCCAAACCCACCATTCGTCATGCAGGTGTTCTTACAGCGTGTTTTTGCTCAGTCGGTAAGGCAATGGATCATTCATCAACACCGGTAGTGTCTGATTGTTTGCAGATTCAACAATACATGGAGCAGTTATTGAATAAAGGGTCTTCTCTCTCTGATTTGGCCTACCTGCGGACCTTACAACTCGTGCACAACCAGACGTCCACCCTCGTTGAAGACCTGAAAGCTCATGAGTTCCCATCTATGACACCCAGCAAGTCGTCTCTAGAAGTAGCGGAGTTTCATCGGGTTCTTTCTAGTTCCTTGGCAGTTTCTGGACCGTCAGCAACATCCATTGTGAGCGCTATGCTAGAAAACGCGATGGCCGAACTTTTTGTGCCGTACATTGAAGGTCAAAAATATCTCGACAGAGAGAGCAAGAGTCTGGGTGAACTTTACGCAGGGCTTCTTGCAACTTTTACTCGATATCATGCAAGCGTATTTGTTGATTTGTTGTAGAACGTGCTTACTTATTCTAACACAGATGAGAACACAGAAAGGAAAGTCCTCGATGTTTGACCGGATGGTGGACAGGCTCGGAGCTGCTGCCGCGAATACTACGACGTCTGGTGGTTCAAGTACATCTGCACAGGCGGCAGCATTAATTATGCGGTATGGAGGCATAAGCTCAGAAAGAATGCAAGATAAGGGCTTAGAAGATACCGTGCGGGAAGATGATGGTTTGCTGAATATTGACGTTGCGGAGAAGATGCTTAAGTGGCATGCTGAAGCTGTTGGGAGATGTGTTGAGCTTACACCCCAGAACGATGTGTCAGTCATGTGTTGCAGAAGTTGATGCCTAACCTTGCTTACGTCCCTGCAGACCCAAAAACACGTTTATTCTCCTAAGAGTGTTGGCGGAAGCCATCGGCGGCGCGTACTTGGAAACTGCAATAGATTCGCAAGTGTTTCGTGAACTCGTGATGCTATAGCTAAACCTGTTGCACAGAGCGATCGCTCGTCTTGAAATTGCTGACTCGAAACTCGAAGCAAGTCTACAGCCACTCGAAGTATTGCACTCAGTAGACCTCATTTGCCATCTATGGCAACAATATATCAATATGGCACTGTTTCCGCTGGCAGCATCGTCCGTCACTACTCGGCGTGAAATGACCATCTTCAACAATCAGACTGTCAGCAGGATCGAAGGAGCGTCAAATATGCTAATACAGCGCATGACCGATGGCAAGTACTTTTACTCTTTTCGTCAATTCGTGCTAACTCTCTAAGCACGTCAAGCTATAATATCTTGGCTTTCTCTTCAGCTTTCCAAACAAAAGAAGAATGATTTCAAACCTCGAAATGACGATCTCTCATTTGCTCGTGTCAACACAGAACCTTGCCTAGCTTGCTGCGAAATACTCGAGAAAGTGAGAGATACAGCGGTACAATGTATTAGCGGCAAGAACAGAGAGGCTTTTCTTACCGAAATAGGCATCTCCTTCCACAGGTTTGCTACAGCCATTTGGGAGTCACTCATATGATGCTCAACAGGTTTTTTAGTCTATTACTTGACCATCTTCGCAAATTCCCTGTTAGCGCGACAGGAGGATTGATGCTCGCCAAGTAAGAGTCTTTACAGTGATGAAGCTTCCCCATAATGAACATAAATCCTACCCTGCAGAGACCTCAAATCGTACCAAGATACCGTGGCATCCTTCAACATCCCGGCTCTTCACGAACGATTCGAATTTATCAGACAGCTCGGCAACGTCTTTCTCGTGCGCCCTGAAATCCTCAGGTCTTATATCACTGAAAACTACCTCGGACGCATTGATTCCGCCTTGCTTAAGCCCTACCTTGCGCAGCGAAGTGACTGGGTCCAGTTTGAGACCCGATTCAACGAGAATGCCGATGTAGAGGACACTGCCACAGACATTGCTTCTAAAGGTCTTAAAGACCGATTCAAGATGGCGAGATTGGGCATGATGATGAAGGATCTTGAAAGTCTGAAGCTCGGCGAGGGCATTTCCATGGGTATTCCCAGTGGATTTACAGGAAGCTTCTCCATAGGTGGACGTGGACCGAACACTAACAGTACTAGTGCGTAGTTGCATGCATACTATACCTCTGCTGTTGTATCATACTCCGTTGGTGTAATTACTTTCTGCTGGGACAGTTCCTGGAGGGGCGCATTGCAGGGCACGTCCATCGAGAGACGACGTCATTTGATTTCCTAAAGAAATGTGCAACGACAGAAGGCTCCATTTGATTCCCTGCAGTATTGTTTCACAATCCGAATCAACTATTCCCCTTTGAAAACAGGTTGACGTTTTTCCTTGAATGCCTCCAGAGCCTCCAACCGATCTTTCGTGGGCAGAAGGACCTCATAGGATGCTCTCTCAAAGTCCAGACCTATTCCTTGTACGTCAACTACTGAAATGACAAATGAAATATTGAATACCTGATTCCAAGGGGAGATCAGCAGCACGTGAAATTGCCTGCTTCGCAGCCCGAAGCGCTAACGGGGCTGTTCAAAATGTGTGAGGGTGGAATCACCTGGAAGAATCGTTATACCTACCGCTTTTGGCTATTTCTCGAGCTAATTCAACTGCCCGCTCGAAGGCCGAAGAAGATGGAGATGATACATAGTCCACAACACCTATATTCACAGCCATCAGAGAACATCATAAGGATACATACAGAAGTTTCGCTACCCCATTCAAGTGCTTCTTGGGCTGTCAACATCTTGGCTGTAAATATTAGATCCTTTGCCTTTGACATGCCCAATAATCGGACTGCACGCTGAGTACCACCCGCTCCTGGTATAATGCCCAAGCGAGTCTCTGGAAGACCTATCTTTGACACACTATGTCCTTCGATACGAGTGAGGTGGACTCTGAGCATGAAGAGACCCAACTCACCAGCTATACGCAAGTCGCAGGCAAAACTCAATTCCAACCCTCCTCCCAATGCGGGACCGTCAATTGCGGCAATTGTTGGCATAGGTAAGGCTTCCAATTCTCCAAGTGCAGCACGTAGGTCAGAAAGGAATTTCGCGACCTGAATTTGAGACATGGTGCGTCTCTCGACGAGGTCGGCGCCTGCGCAGAACGAACCCATGGTAGTAGAGCGTATTATCAGTGCCCGGATGCTGCACCAAATCAACTCAGTGTGTGACAGTAAGTATTCCCAGATAATACGAGATACCTCTTGTCGTACTTCGCGGTACCCAGACATTCGCGGAATTCCTAAGGAGTGAACTCAGTGTGTACGACTGTACCGGAGGTGGATTGTCATCACATGAAGTAGCTTCATTGATATTGCATTCTTTGCTTGTGGTCTGTTGAGGGATAGACATGTGATGCCAAGGTCAGAGCGGAGAGGTTCGAGGAACGCTTCAGCTGTCTGTGTTGAGAAGAGCCTACGGGATCTTTGCAGCAGCCTGGACTGTAAAGGGTGCCATGTAGTTACTACATTTCTGCTCGAGACCATGACTAGCTGCAAGTGGGGGTGTAGCATTATGATGTGATACTAGGCCTTGCAGTCAAGCAGCACACGAGGGTGCTCTTGTAAGTCCCGGATCTGCTTTTCCGTGGATTCGAAGTCCGCGAACCATCTTATAAGTTCAAATTTCAAATCACTCCCATTAGATTATCGACCTGTCAATAGACGCCGGAACATAGAAAGACTAATAATATTTCCTGCATCTGTCTGTTTCCACGAAAAGCTCCACCTGGGGAATAATAACTTTTATATCTTGTTAGACTGAATCGCCGGTTTAGATTGGTACAAAAAAATGACGCTAGCATTGATGTTGCTGCGAGAATATGTAGGTTATGTTTTTATACGTTCCAGACTGTAATGTTCGATGAGACACCTATGTAGATATTGATTCCATTGCGTCAATATGTCCATGTAATAAGGAAGATGTAATCCATAATCCATGTTCCAAAAAGGACTGCCTAGCAGTCAGGTATGCGTGCGGCTGCACGGGCATAAATAAGTAGAAAAATACGAATCAAGAGTGCATTGTGATTTTGAACGACGAATATGCAGGATATCACAATGCACACCACATGCGGTGTGCGAAGTTTGGTACAACCTCACATGGCGTGTCCGTGAGAAGCTGCTGCGGAAGATCCATAGAAGGAATCGACGGAGCGGTGGAGATATGCAGTAAGAGGAGGGCTAGCAGTTCGAAGGTACTGATTCGAGTGCTGCGAGGCAGCTGGTGGCTCTGTTGCAACATTATCGAAGGGATTTGGCATCACTGAACGAGCTTCACCCAACCCTCCGTATGCATCTTCTGCGGCAAAAGATTCCCTAGGCGGGTATGCGATACCATACTCTTGAGGAGCGTACGCCACTTGTGGGTAGTAGCCTTGGTTTTCAAACCCATCGCTCTCGTTCGCTGTATGCCCATGAGCAAGATATACGTCATGCTGTGGATAAAGATATGCGGCAGGCGGGACGGTAACTTCCATCGACTGGCTGACGTGACTCAAGTCCGATAATTCTTCGACATCTCCGACCACAAAATTCTGGCTCTGAGAGAGCTCTACAGGAGGCTCGCGGTTCTTCTCAAGGTACTCCATGTCATCTTCGTACGGGCGGGAAGCGCGACGTCTTGCAATCATCGTTCCGATTCCAATAATTCCAGCAACCCCGACGAGGCCAGCAATGGTAAATGTTCCGGCGACTGCACCTGTGTTTGAAAAGAACCTGAATAGAAGTATCAGCTAAAAATTAGGGGAAAGTGAAGTATGATATCTCACCCAGAGTTAGAAGAGGATGTGCTCGAAGGAGTAGATGAAATTATCGTTCCAGTCGAGTAACTAGTACTGATAACTGGTTCTGAATATCCTGCTGTGACTGAAATTTGTGCAATTGGCGTTGCTACGCCTGCAGTAGCAGCCGCTGATGTGGAAGGTGTAGTCGAAGACGGATGCTGCGAAGAGGACAGATAAGAGGAAGAAGTAGAAGCAGAAGAAGAAGAAGTTCTATAAACGCACATCAGGATGCATTCAACGGAGCAGAGCAAGGTTGAAGCTTACGAAGGAGGAGTCCCATTGCTCGTGGTCTGTACCTGTGCTTGTGAAGTGGTGGTACTGGTAGTACTGGTCGAGGGTACAGAGGTGGGAGAAGGAGTTGAATAGTCGGAAGAACTAGAGGTTGTCGTAGGATTCGACGTCTGCAGACTTGAAATAGAAGGAGGAGGCAGAGGTGTAGGTGGCGAAAGAGTTGGGACCGAGATTGAGGGAAGCGAGGTCGGAATAGTAGGCGATAAACTCAAGGGCGGCGGAATAGTGGTAGGCAGCAAACCACCAGGCGTCGAGGTTATTACCTGACCTGTGGGTATCATATCTATAGATGCTCGTTTGCGCCAGGCATGACGGGCGTGGAAGCCATGGACAGTGGCCGACTCTGCTAGAGCGGTGGTGAAGGAGAGTATGAACAAGAGTGTGGTGAAAATGAATGTGCAAGCGCGCTCTGGATGAGAGCAACGCATGGTATGGTGGTTAAGAAGGGGAAAGGTTATGAACTA
>PVYP01006321.1:2903-22061 GCA_002995295.1 Rhizopogon vulgaris
CTTTGGTCAACGGACACCTTGTCACTTTACGCACGCTTACTTCATCATTACTTAGTCACATTTCATCGAGTTTCCCTTTTTCCTCTAACGTCGTGCTAGTCGTATTATTTAATGTAATGTCTGCTATGTATGTGTACTTATACAATAGTCTATTCTTTCAGCATCTAGGTCTTTGCTGTTGTGTTGAGTCACGTCTCGATTGAATTCTGAGACGTCTGACAATTCCCAATACACAATGAGGCAATTACCGTGCACACTAGACAGTAGTTAGAATGTGTTTCATATCGCAAAATAATTTTGCGGCGTTGAGTATGAAGGGCAGGAGCGGACAAAATTGAGAAGGGTTTGAAATCAAGTAATTATGCTTTCGCACAGCGACTTTTGCTTTCCCGAAGAGATGATTGGACTTCGAAATCAAGTAATTATTCTTTCGCGCAGGCGCTTGAGCGATTGTTTTAGACGTCCACATGCTCACTTAGAGATACGAACTTATCTCTTTGCAAAAATGGCTCTGTCTTTTTGCAAGGACAACTCCAGTCTTTTGATCGCGCAAGGACTAAATTAATCTAATGTCATGATATGTATGCGACTAGTCGTCGCTGCAAGAATGTCAGTGCATCTGGCTAAGAAAAATAACATCCAGGCTTACTCTGGTGGTTCCCTCCGTATGAACAAATCTATCGCCGCCGAGAAAGCAGCAAATGCCAATCCACCGCCAAGCACAGCTTTCGGCCCCGAATTTCGTGCAAGCACACCCCCAGCAACAAATCCTGCAGCAATCGGGTTGACCATGTCATTCTTTGCTCGATACTGATCACGGGATTAGACCCAGGTCACAGAAAACGGTAATGAAACGCAACTTACGCCTTCAATCACACATTCGATTCCGGCAAAGAGAGCCCCAACTTTCCCAAAACCTTTTCCAGTTTTCCACATCCCTCTACCCATCTCCTTGAATATTTCACGGGCCTTTTGAGTGTTGTTCATGCCTGCCTGAGCGTTTTGCCGTAGTAACGGATCCTCGTATGCAAAAGAGGAGGACATGAGTGAAAAGAAAGCGCCAATGCCGAGACCTGCGGAATTATCCTAATGATGAATTTTGGGGTTACAGCATCGGCGCGTCCGAAGGGAGGGCACTTACCACCGACACCAGCAATGGCGGTCTTTACTGGACAAGACTCCATGGCCATAGCCATCAAACCTTGGTACTTTTTGGCCTGCATGAGCTGTGCACGGTCCTCCTCTGTAAACCCTGGAGGAAGGGGTTCCCTCCCTGCAGGAAACAACGGAGCGACCAGTGGTGGGGAGAAGCTCATGGTTGCTTGCAAACAAACTTGCACTCAAAATTCTTGCTGAACAAATGATTCCGTTATTTGAGGTTATTTGGCAAAAGCTTTTTGATATCGAACACCATCACAAGACGCCCGAAGAGCTATGTACGCCTTGAGGTGCTATGCAGGCGTATGCTCGCAACATGCTAAGTGTATCCTTTGTTTCACAAAAATCAAAACGACTTCGCCTTAGCTAGGCCTGGGAAATTTGCATCGCCATCGTTAGTACTTATAAGTTATAAGTCACTAGTTATTATACCTGCTCAGTACGTACTTGAGTCACAACCTGAAACTCAATTCCATAATTTCACCCAAATCACACCCACAACTCATCTTTCTGCCAGCATGATAGTTGTTGGCGTTGCAAGCTCACCCTGGAGGGTGCCCGGATCAGTGACTCAAGCTCTGTGTGAGCATTTACGACCGCGCGTCGGTAGGTTCTTGGTACTCCTCCGATACTCTTTGAGGTTTCTCCCGGCCAAAAACCAGTACATCGTTGCCTACCTTTGACTAGCGTCAATCTCATACAATGGCATTGTCCGACACATCGTTACCCTATTCGCGGTCCTAACTTCACGCTGCCAAACTTCCTCGAACGAGCTACTGCGGGCCTTCCTTTCCTCAAATTACCAATGCCCTGAGCACGGCCTTTGTTGCCAACTCATTCATTGCCATCATGTTTCTTGTTTTACTTACACTTTTTACTAGCACCACATCGTTATTATTGTTCTCGCATTCCGCAGTCAGTCTATAGCCGCAATGCATCAGTCGATATGACAGATAGCGATACATGAATGTGGTGAGTTATCGCTGCGCCAATGATACATTAAGGCAGCGCTGGCAACCTCAGGCTAATACTAGTATCATCAGTGGTATTACGATCTTTTTGGGTCGGATTTTTAATACAACGGCTTCCTAAAATTTCCCGGTGCTTCCTGGTGCTTCTTTGCTTCATTCAGGATGTTGAAAGTGTGCGAGACACAACGCCCAGGCACCCGGCGTCGGCGGAATGGAGTCGTGGTGTTTACAAGGTAAACACAAGCGGGGTGAGAGTGAATCACATGCAGCCGCAAACACAAGGTTGGGCGCAGCTAGGGGAGCTGCAAAAGATGCAGGTGGCTCTACTCGCAACATAGACTGAACTGAGTATGGTGTGCACAGCGCGGTGCAGCACCAAAACTACAGGCCATTCAGGCATGGGCGAAATTGCTAACCCATGCAAGATCTCAATTGAATGAAGACTGCGGGTGGGTGTGGAGAGGCACTGCAGCGCTAGCCCAGTGGGAAGTCACGGCGGATGCAGGGTGCGTGATAGTAGCTGAATATGGGCAACGATAAACTATTGGTTTCATGTGACAGTGTTCGTATGATGGTGTCGCGTATGATACATCACAACCACAGCACTTTGTGCAGATGACCAGTCGAGCCCGAGCCCGAGCTCCAGTGTTATAAAATGCTGGACACGCATTTCTCCAGCTCCGTCATCAGACACTGAGACATTAATCTTTCACTCGTATC
This sequence comes from Rhizopogon vulgaris, assembly GCA_002995295.1. Taxonomy (NCBI): domain Eukaryota; kingdom Fungi; phylum Basidiomycota; class Agaricomycetes; order Boletales; family Rhizopogonaceae; genus Rhizopogon; species Rhizopogon vulgaris. The sequence goes on from PVYP01006321.1 coordinate 5,753, forward strand.
TTATTTCAAGCCTGTCCAGCATGTTAAACGCCGCCGACTACGCTGCTGGTCTTCTTGCCGCTGTAGTGGTACTTCAACTCGTCAGGGTGTTCAAGAAACGTTCGCTAGGAATGTCTAGCAAGAACGGCATCTCGCTTCCACCTGGACCTCCCCCACATTGGTTCTGGAGCAGCGCTCTGCCTACTGTTAAGTGAGTGTTGGAAACATCATCCTTGATATTCGATGCTGATTCTACCTAATCACCCAGCACTGCTCGTGCAATCACAGACTATGTCCGCACGTATGGGCCTCTGGTATCGTTTAGACAAGGCAGAAAAGTCATAATCATCATTGGCAGCTCTGAGGTAAATCGTCCATACTTTCGAGTCTCATCGGACATCGACCCTTTCACCAGGCAGCAATAGCTATCATGGAGAGAGAAGGTGGATCGCTGGTGGATCGTCCTCCGTCCATTGCTGCCGAATTATTCTCTGGTGGGATGCGTGTTGTCACGTCTTCCGGTGAACGCTTCCGACGCCTCCGCAAAGCGGTACATACCCATCTCCAGCCAAAGGCAGCGCAGGCATACCAAGGTATGCAGTTCGAGAACGCGAGGGAATATATATTGGATATCTTGAATGACCCGAAGAACCACAAGAGGCACGGAAGTCGGTATGTCCTTACGAAGTCCTTCCGCGAACATCTCACAGAATGAGTACCTCGAGGTTTTCGGCATCGGTCATCCTTCGGGTAACCTATGGGAAATCTACGCCAACTGCTTTAGACGATCCCGAAGTTGTCCGTATCACAAGAATCATGAATCGTTTCGAGATCGTGATGCGGCCAGGAGCTTTTCTCATCGATCGCGTGCCTCTTTTGCGGTACTTGCCCGGTTTCGGAAAGCAACTTAATGAGTGGCATCAAGACGAACTATCACTGTACAGACAGCAGCTGGGGCGCGTAAAGAGCGAAATTGTGAGGGCCTTTCAATTGGTTCGATGAACGTACTTTGCTTATGTCTTTTCGTGGACTTAGGAGCAAGACGAAGCGGGCCACTCTTTTACTAGGACGCTATTGGAGAATACAAAATCACATGGACTCACGACAGATGAGATGTCCTACGTCGGTGGATCGCTCTTTGGGGCGGGTTCTGATACGGCAAGCCATAGAAACTCTCGAGTCTTTTCGAACCTACTGATTCTTAGTCCAGTCTGCTGTTGGAATTACCAATATGATTGTGGCTGCGGCGTCCCATCCACTGGCTCAAGCAAAAGTGCATGAAGAGCTCGATATGATCGTTGGATTAGACAGAGGTAATGCTCGAATCGGTATAAATTCATTGACTTCTTGACAAATTTTTCACCACAGCACCAACGTTTGAAGATTCAAGTTCACTTCCTCAATTGCGAGCGTTCTTGTTGGAGGCTATGAGATGGAGACCTGTCGTTCCCATAGGTAAGGTCTCAATTCGGCATGCTCTTCACCGTGCTATAATATGCTTCAGGATTTCCCCATCTTGCCACTAAGGATATCATTTGGGTCAGTGTCTTGAATATGTGGGGTATGTCACATTCTCATTTGTATACAGCAAGGATATTGCATTCCGAAGGGGGCAACGGTCATTGGGTGCCATTGGTAAGGCCTTACTATGCGATATGTGCCACCTTATTTACTATATTTTTCAGGGCTCTTTCTCGTGATCCCGTCGCCTTCCCAGATCCCGAAACTTTCAATCCCCAGCGCTGGCTTAATTCAGAAGGTCAACTTAAGGACGACATGAAGTTCTTCACGTTTGGCTTTGGTAGACGGTAAGCTTTGCCATTATAGCTCACATCATAGACCAATGATATTCAATCGCCTTTGATAGTGTCTGTCCCGGCATGCACCTCGCAAATCAGTCATTGTACATCAGTCTTGCACTTCTCCTGTGGTCTTTCCGCATTGCTCAGCGACCTGACGCCCCGATCGACGTGAACGCTTACAGCGACAGTGTAATATCACAAGCAGCGCCATTTGAGGTCGATTTCATCCCACGGGTGGATATTGCCAAGTTGAGAGGGATGTTGACGATGGATGGGTAAGAGATTGAGGATGAGAGGCTCCATTCTCCATCTACCTTATGGTATATATATGTATCTTGTTACACATTTAAACTATGTCCAACGAAAAATAGATCACATTATTTATTATACATTTCTTGGACAATGTAGTACCTCATATCCATCTCAAATCTGTAGTTCAGACTGGTCACGAATCCATGCGCTGGCGTCTTGTGTAAATCAGTTCCGGTTCGATGGTAGATGCCCAATATTTTCCTGGTGAAAGTATGCAAGCGCATGCTCACGATATGTCATTTTTAGGTGCGATGAGCAGGAGGGAAATATCTACTTACCTTCGAACAGGTAGGTACCTGAGGATATTTGCACGAGCCCAACGAAAAGGACTGTAATATGATATTCACTGGTTTAGACTTACATGCATAAAGAGCTCGACGATATGATCGTTGGATCAAACGCTTGAATGCGGGTATAAATCCATTGACTGGATGGGGATAAGGAGCGTTGGTTTTATTGGAGAATACTATAGTGTACAATAAGGTATAGTGTTCTTATATTACATGTCCCAATGGTCAAATCAATTGCTTCTCCCAACTACCACCAGGGCAGCAATGAACGCTAGCATAATAACGACTCCACTTACACAAGCAGCTATCCTACACCTCCTGATCCACGGACTCCTCGCCATCAAAAAAGGGCCACGGGGATGCACCGCCCGCGTGTACAATGGCGGCACCAAGCTCTGCACCGAAGGAGCCACGAAGGGATAGCCATGCTGAAACGGCTGCATCTTGAACGAATCATCATTTCGCGCGCTCATCTTACCCGTCCACAAAGGCAACGTTCCACCGCTTCTTTGATTCTTCTTTGCTTTCACCAACCACCCACCAATAAGCCAACACCACGGCGCGATAAACCCAAGCCAGAACAGCGTCCGAGCAGTGTCAGATTTCTCCGTCTGCTTGGCCCATTTATCGCTGGCATTGCGTGCGGTGGAGCACTCTGTGTGCGAGCATAAATATGGCTCTGATTCTGCGAAGCGGCGATCGATGAATGAGGACGACGTCGACTGGGCAGAGCCAAGCGTGTGTAGGCTTGGAGCATGGACCCCAGCGTCATGGTCGACGAGAGGATGTGGGAGAGTATATGATGGCGGATACGTCGAGGACCTTGATGCAGGACGGGTGGGTGAATGCGTACGTGCTACCGGAGGCACCCGGGGCATTTCGCGCTGATGCTCAAGGAGATCCTGAGAAGACTCCGCTGATTGATTATATAGGAACTCATCCTCCTCATCTAGAGGTTCATGATCTAGGTCTATAAGCATGGCAGAATACCTGCTCTCTCGGGCTGCACCAGAGTACCTGCTCTCGCGGGCTGCACCAGCTGACAGGGCTGTCACGAAGCTCTCGCGTTTCGTCGATGCATCGTCATGAATACCTAACCCTTCATCAGCAACATCTTGGGTAAAAACAGAGTCCGGCGGGAGGGGTCCAGGAAACTGTGGGCGCAGATCAAGAGGGGGGATGACAGGAGGTGTTGCTGCTAACGAGTTGCCAGAATGATGTGTCCTCGTCGACGACATACTAATGGACCTGTTCAACGGGCGGGAGAGAAAAGTCGAATATACGGGCGAAGGGCCTGTTAAAATTAAAACCACTCAGTCACATAATCAAATCCTGCAAATTGTGCACGAACGTGGGGAGTCTCCTGTATGTTCATCCTCTCGCCGTCTTGCAAACTGCGGAGGAGCGACTGGGGTTGTGGGCGTGGGTGTTGTGCGAGCGATCATGTCATGCATGGTAACTGTGCTTGTCGGGGTGATCATAGAGGGACTGATCGGTGTCAGCATGGTTCCTGTAGAACCAGAGCCCTCCTGGCTGCTCGGCAAGGATACGGGTCGCTTCTCCGGCGACATATAGTCTTGCTCAACAATTGGCGAGAGTGGCTGGCCAAAATATTCCTGTGCTCGCAATGAATGCGAGCTCTTGGATGGATGGAGGGGTCGCTGGCGCGAAACATTTGCTGGTGGTGAGGTGGGAGGTGGTGGTGGGAAATGAGATGGCAAAAGATTCGGTGCTGATGATGCGGCCCGAGGGACGGAGGGTCCACCTGCGCCTCCACTAAGCCACGAAACATGTGAAGGGGTTACCGGTGACTCTATGCTGCTCTGCGAGGATGATGCTGATGTATGATGGTGCCATGGGTAAGGGTGTGTCGGCACGCGGAGCCCAGGAGGCAGTGGGCGCTTAACGCTCGAGGGCGTAGCAGGTAGAGAGGATGTGCTCCCAAGGGTTTGGAGACCCTGGTTCTCCATAGAAGGAGTCGAGTGGACTTCGGTTTGGACATGCACCTCCAGTTGGCCGTCAATGCTTTGCTGGCGTTGCTTGCCTTTACCGTTGGATTCGGAGCCCATGAAACGAAACATAGTGATGAAGCGAATGTTATATAGAGGACTCGACTGAGTGGGTGGTCACAAACTACGCTTGTTAGTAGGGCCTCCGCGTGCAATCGATGGCGTGGAGGGGTAATAAGTGCGCTGGACGATCAACGGGCGCAAGTATGTGTAATGTGTAAAGTGCAATGGTACCTGGAATGCATGAAACCAGTGTCAGGTTAAGTACCGTAGGCGGGCGGACATGCTTTCTGTGACGAGGTGAGGAAGTCACAGAAAGGGGGGGCGTAAGAAGCACGGATCATTATCAAGTCTCGTAGAATGAAGTCTAGCAACCGAGACTAGACAGCTGACTTTTGAGATTATCGTCCGGGGGTGGCTGGTAAGCGCAATAGAAAAGCGTGCAAGCCTCACTCACAACACGAGGCAGTAGTACTGCCACCACATCGGCTAGAAAATCTGTTGCCTCAGTGGGACATTGTATGGGTTCAAGCTTAAGGTTGTCAGTCATTCGGAATGCATATCTGGAACCATCGGACTCTACATTTCGGATGAGTTGCGATCTCACCTCTACGGAAACACCGGTCGTGCTTGGTGGCCTGCGTATGAGTAGATTGAAGACACAAGGGATGTGAATGAAAGAGTAAATTTGCGGCAGTGATACCTCATGTTTGCCGTGGGCCGCTTGAAATGAACTTTCACGAGATAAGTTCGTCGCGTGTGTTGCCTTGATGGCGACATTAAAATTAGTGCAGGAAAAGGCAAGACAGGAATTCAGGACCGTTCATCATCACAGTCGGTTGACAAAATGCAGATCTTCATGATGCACACCAATCGAATAGCAATCAGCGTTCTGAATACAGAAAGGGAGTAAGAAATTAGTAGTACATAGTACGTATAAACAGCGTCGGATATTGGTATCGTGAGTCGTAAGTAGTCTGCACCGCAGCCAGCGTGCAATAGATCCTTTATCCATCCATCTAGATAAGCACCTATAAGGTGCGCACTCATGCCCATCAATAAATATACACAACACTGAACATCGGAAAGTGAGGGTATATTTCGTCATACATCGGTTTCTGTGGATGTTGGGGTATCATCGGAATGAATGCCGTCTACAGTAGGTGCATCCTTAAGTGGGGGAGATGCTGGCATGGGAGTTGCGGTGGTATCATTGTTCGGTTCGTCCTCAGGCTGCCCCTGTTCGCAAACCTCTCTGCCTTCGCCTGATGAAGAAGCCACTGAATCGGCGTCCGAATCATCTTCGGCGCCTTTCTGTTCAGCCTCCTCCTCTGGAACTGGTTCTTCTTCTTCACCTTCTGCTAATTTCACGTCAGGTGGTGGGGTTCCACCTGGGGAATCTGGAACTCCTTCGGGGCTGGCGGACGAATCCACCTTATCTTCCAATTCCACGTCTTTCACCCCTTGCGTTACTGACTTGACGTCCCCGCCCTCCTTCTGCTCCGGAACTTCTAATGTTGAAGGGGTATTGGCTTCAGCCTGCACTGACTCTGCCCTTGCTTTCTTGACACATATCGGAGCACTATCATCCTCCTCTGTAAAGCTAAAGCGCCTCTTGCGACCTATCGTGGGTGCGTTTGATGTTGCTGCACATCGGGACAAGTAAATGCCAGAAACAGGCAAGAACGTGTCAGCCTAATAAGATAACGGGATCGCGTATGGGAGAACGTGAAGCAGGACTTACCATCATCTCTCCATGGCCGATCTGGGCGTGGCAGAAGAGAAGTCGAAACACGACGTATGAACTTGAACATCGATAAAGCACGTGTATAGTGATAGTACAAGAAAATAAGGGAGTGGAAGATGAGATATATAGATATGTAGGCTGGTGAAAAAGTGAGGGGGTACGAAGACGTACAACCAAAAAACTCGGTTAACAAACGTTTGACGCGAACCGAGTGTTGCCCTTTGTTTGGTCATATGCCGCGCGCGAACTTTTCGTAAATTCGTTTTTCTCTTCTCATGCATTGTCACAGCTTTGGGCAATGTTGCATGAGAGTACGGGGAGATCAAACGCAGAGTCGTGGGCCTCATACACCATCCGTGATGCACCATTTGACTGTGACTTGGTGTACTGGTCCTGCACTGGCTGCGCTTACGTAACACGCGATTGATGACTCGATGGAGAAGAGATAAATCATTCCAAGAGAGCGCTCCTGATACTTATATCTACCCTTGATCTCCACAGCTTTCGAGCATTTTGCTATCTCGCTTTTCAGTCATCATTCCGTGGAACAGTTGCACGATTCCCGAAGAGAAATCTAATTATCATGACGCTTGACGTAACCAGCTTCATAGACAGCAAAGGAGGGAATGCGGAGGAAATACGCGAGTCCCAGCGGAAACGAGGAGAATCGGTAGAGCTAGTCGATCAGATCATAGGAATGTATGCAGAGTGGGTGAAGAGTGAGTCTTGATGTCATGATCTGCAAGCGCAAAACACATGTACTGATTGAACTTTAAGTGGATTTCGAGGCGAATGGCCTCAGCAAGCAAGTCAACGCAGTGCAAAAGGAGATCGCTGCGAAGAAGAAGGTTGCTATCACGTTTTCTACTCCCTGACTTGATTTCATCATTCCATATAGGCGAAAGAACCAGCAGATGACCTTGTTGCTGCTAAGAAGGAGCTTGATGCAAAGGTCGATGCAAAACGGAAAGAGACTCGTGATTTTGAGGTGGAGATGCGAAAGAAAGCTTCGACGGTAGGAAATATCGTGGCGAAGGATGTCCCCGTCAGCTTGACAGAAGTGAGTCTTCAAGTAAATCTCCTCCATAAAACTGACAGAACGTTCTAGGACGATAATGCAACGCTCCGAACCTGGCATCCAGATGGTCCTAATGGTCAAGTAGAAAGGAAAACGGATATCATGCCTCATCACGAAGTTTTACTCAGGCTAGATGCCATGGACCTTGATCGAGGTTTGATGCCCGCTGCAATTCGTTCTATCATGTACTGAGAACAGTGTATCAGGGGCAAAGGTTGCAGGTCACCGCGGCTACTTCCTCACAAATGACGGCGTCGATCTTAACCAGGCCCTTATCACGTATGCCCTCGACTTCCTCCGCAAAAGAGGATACAAGAAAATCCAACCACCGTTCATCATCAATAAAGACGTCATGGCAAAAACCGCGCAACTCGATCAGTTTGATGAGGAGCTGTACAAGGTGCGTCAAAGTTGGCGTATAGTGCCACTCAAAACTAATGATGTTATCGTGCTCAGGTTATTGCCAGTGAAGACGAGAAATATCTCATTGCGACCTCGGAACAGCCCATATCGGCGTTCCATCAAGACGAATGGTTCGAAGACCCCAAAACTCAGCTTCCCATATACTATGCTGGATATTCGACATGTTTCCGTAAAGAAGCTGGTTCAGCTGGACGCGACATGTGGGGTATTTTCCGTGTGCACCAGTTTGAGAAGGTTGAGCAGTTCGTGCTCACCGCTCCAGAAGAAAGCTGGAATACATTCGATATCATGTTGGGGAATAGTGAAGCGTTCTATCAGAGCTTGGGTCTTCCTTACCGTGTGGTGGCGATCGTCAGTGGAGCACTGAACCTCGCAGCATCGAAGAAATGTGATGTAGAAGCGTGGTTCCCATTCCAAGGTGGATACAAAGAACTTGTTTCCTGCTCAAATTGCACGGATTATCGTAAGTTAAATTTCCATTCGTGAACTTACCGTTTACTCGATGACACTACAGAAAGCAGACGACTAGAAGTTCGCTGTGGTCTTAAATCGAAGGACCAGCAACGTAAAGTCTATGTCCACATGCTCAATGGAACGATGTGCGCCACCGAGCGCGCGTTGTGTTGCTTGGTCGAAAATTATCAAACGCCAGATGTATGTCTCCTTTATTTATGCGACACGGGCGATTGACGTTAATATTGAATACGCTGTTAGGGTCTCGTTATACCCGAGGTACTCAGGCCGTATATGCAGGGTCGGGACTTCTTGCCATGGGTAAAGGAACTACCAAAGAACTTGCAGAGAAAGCAAGCATAGATCTCATACCTTGTGTTTTGTGTTGGTAGAATATCTGCACACCTTAACTTCAGGTATTGGTGGTCAGATAGGGGTCCTGCTAACTAGATCGAGTAAGTTGGTCCGGTCCCCGCTCGCTGCAAGTCTGTGATAACTTTCATCACCTTTCATTTGCCTTTCATTTGGCTACTTTCAAGGAAGCAGAAATCTGGAAAACATATGATTATTTATAGAACGATCTTCGCCTGTCTCGATTCTGTACATGATGGGCAGCGCTACGCCCACAATTCCGTATTAAATAGCGCTGTTGTGAGTAATTTGGACCAGGATTCAAGGTTGCTGTGTACACGAGGTGTATGTTTATTTCTTCTCCACCATGTCCGAGTCGTGTCGATTCCATGCCCAAAGTCGTTGTCGCTACGGAACAGCATGCAAGTTTAGCCACGACATTCAGGCAAGTTTGCGTTCAGAAAGTCTGGGAGGACGTACTGAAGTTTGTGATTGCAGGGTAGCTTATCAGTGCGCGCTCAACACAGTGAGGGTACTGAGTCGAACGGTCCTGCAAACCGCCAACCCAACCGCGGGGGTCGTCGTCAACGCAGAGGCCAGCAAACCCCTGACAAGCCCAAAGCAGCTGAGTCACAAATACAGCGCATCACTCCAAGGCTTGCCTCGGAAAACTCCGGCAACGCGTCTGTTGGGTCATCCCGAGGTTCCAAGAGTGGCGAGGCTTGTCACACTTGGAAAGTCGGGACGTGCACAAGAGGTGCAAAATGCCAAGTTCAACATGTATGTGATTCTTTCGAAAACCTTTCGACTTTGTATTCAGATTGGCGACTACCAGCAGCATGTTCATGTTGATGCTCATCTCGAACGGGTTGAAACAGAAGCCAAGTTAGCCGCTCACGCTCATGCAACTGAGATTGCTAAAGAAGCCGCCAAAATAGCGGCCGCAAAGACGGTTCAGAGCGTTGTGCTTGGATCGATCGTGACGTTCGGCGCGGGCCTCGAATTGTCTCACTTGGTCACCGGGTTCGAGTGCTGCACCTTACGCATTGGAAACCTGCCTCCCAATGTACAGGAACCCGAAATCAATGCGCTATTCACAGAGCGAGGCCTTGATCGAGGGCGCTTCCACGTTGTCAGCGTCAAGCCCATGGCAAGTGGTAGAAAGCTGAGCGCTGAAATTATCACAGATGCTGAGTCCGGTCAAGCGCTATCGCTTGACCTTGGTGGCCTCGAATTTAGGGACGAAATTTTGACTCTCGAAGTGTCGGGCTACAACAGTCCCGGAAGTATGTCTGCGGCGGCTGAACGCGACGTTGATGTCCTTACGATATCCTGGCGTGTACCTTCCGTGCGCTATATCGCAGCGTACCCTGCCTCTGTTACTGCCGCCGAGAAAGTGCGGGAACTGAACAACAGGGTGTGCTCTGGGCGCCGTGTCAAAGTTGAGGTCAACACCATGCCACCTGGGCGCTTCGTACAAAATTTCCAAGAAAACTCAGTCAAGATCAGTTTTCTTCCACCAGCTATCACGGACGAAGCAGTTAAAGTATTCTCTGGTTCAGATTCTGTCAAACGCTTACAGGGGAAGGTTTTCGTGGAAGACGTCGGCCATATTGCTACCGCCCTACGGGACGATGTTGAATGCATCTCTCATGGGACCCTAAGGTCGATGGAGCCTCTACTGCCGATCCCAAGCATTGATGGTATCGCTCTAGTCCGTGCGCGGTTTGCTTCTTGGGATGACGCGAACGCGGTACATACCCGTCTCCTCAATCATCGCATCGGGGGCGTGTCATTCTGGTTCCGGCTCCCGAATCCTACGCAGTACTCGATCACCATCTCCGCTGAGCAGTTCCGGGCACAGAAGTCTTTGTGGGATGCCTTAGTCAACGGCATCAAGGACAAGCGTTCTTGTATGCTACACATTCATGAACAGGGTCCCGTTGTCCGTATGCGCTTGTCGGGCTCCAAGAAAGAGGCCATAGGCGCACTCAAAGTCAGAGTGGAAAGTCTAATCGCAGGTGAGAAGGTGGACGGGTGGCACAGGACATTAGGATATTCGGGCAATGCGTTTGCGCGCTCAGTTTTCGACAACACGGGCGCACTCCTGCGTGCGGATTGGAGACGACAGGTATTGAAAGTCTATGGACAACCAAAAGCTGTTGATCAGGCTCGTGAGCTGATCAAGGCCGAGCTGGACCGGCTCTCATCCATGGAGTACACCAGAGTTCTTGCGAAGCAGTCCGTTCGGTTTTTCGTCCAACGTGGAATTCCAGAACTGAAGGAAACCTTTGGAGAAGACAACGTCAAATTTGTTATATCTGCGGGGAGAATCACAATCTCTGGCGGCGAAGAAGCACGACACGCCCTCGAGCGTTTGATCCAAGACTCACTCAGGGGACCGCAGATCCTCCCCGATCCCTCAGGACAGCAGTCCTGCCCTGTATGCTATGACGATATATCCTCGCCACTTCACCTTGGCTGCGGGCACGCCTACTGTGCTGCATGCATGCGTCATTTCCTGACGTCCGCTCTGGACTCTGGTCAATTTCCGCTTACCTGCATGGGCAACGAGTCCCAGTGTAGAATCCCCATTCCTATTCCAACTATCCAACAATTCCTCCCTCCAGCTTCCTTTAACCGCCTGCTTGAAGTAGCATTCAACGCGCACATTTCCCGTAATCCGCAGGAATTCAAGTACTGTAAGACACCAGACTGCAATCAGATCTACCGCTCCACCGCCGCCGACTCTACGACAGTGGGTCAGTGCCCCTCATGTTTCTCGAATATATGTACGTCGTGCCACGAGGACGTACACGACGGCATGAGCTGTGACGAGTACAAGCGAACGGGACGCCTTGCTGAAGAAGAGCGACAAACGGAGGCATGGGTCGCAGCGCAAGGTGGGCGCGTCAAGAGATGTCCGACATGCCAAGCGTTGATTGAGAAACTCGAGGGTTGCAATCATATGACATGCAGTCTGTAAGTTATCCTGACGAGCTCCCCCTCCCCTTGATTGCATTTCATTGATCACCTCGGGTACAGGTGCAAGAGCCACATTTGCTGGCGATGTATGGGCGTCTTCGCTGCTAACACAATTTACGACCACATGCGCAGTCAGCATGGCACGATCCACGATGACGATCCCGTTGATAATCACGCCAATGTACGGGCTGTATGGTTACATGGACTGGGACGGGAGGAAGTGCTGGGAGAATGGGGACTCGAGCATGAGCCATTTGAAGAGAGGCAAAGGAGGAGGAACGAGTTGATAGTGGCAGCAGCAAGGCATGATGCAACAGTAAGACGGGATGCGGCAGCAAGACAGGATGCAGCAACAGCAAGACGGGTCGAAATCGCGAGACGTGCGGAGGTAGCAAGACGGCAGCAGGAAGTGGCGACAAGACAAATGGAAGACGCGACGAGACAACGGGTGCGATACTATCAAGAAACTGTACGTCAGAGGCGCTTGGAGGAGGAAAGAGAGAGGGCCCGAGCACAGGAGGAAAGGCCGGGCTGGGGTTGTACCATCATGTAACTTATTATGCGCTTACTATGTGTACAGTAGGGATGGTTCTAGTCAACATTTTCATTGCATATGAGGATGATACAAGTACAGTTACACGAGTTGGATATGATGTAGAATAAATATGCAAAGTCGAATGCGAAGGCGAGCAATATAGGTGAAAATTCCACTGGATCGATCATACGGATAACTATAGACAGCAGATTAATCGACTAGTTCGAAATATGTCCTGAACATGGACTCGTGGCATAGGGAAGTGTTGGAGATGACGTCGTGCACATGCATGAAGAGGCGGGGGAAACGGCGAGTGAAGTATGCTAGGAAGCCGTCTGGCATGGGCCCTAGATGCCGCTTGACGTTATCTGGGAGATCTTGATAGTGATGTTTCTGCAAAATACACGTCAGCCGCTCGCAGAAAAAATTTCGTAGACTGTTTTTGCCCACTTTATTTCTTAAAGCCCTTAATAAATCTTGCACAGACTTGCCGTCGTACTTCCGGTACTTGCCCAGATTTTCAATAAAAACCTTGTCTAACCGTGCATGCCAGTCGTGACCGACGACATCAAAAGCGCCAGTTTCGAGAACAATGAGGTTTTGGTCACGGGGATCTCGACACATGATCTCAAAGCGGTCTGATGCGTCTTGCAAGAAGTTCAGGCGGCGTCCCGGGTCCCAGAAAAAGGGATGCAGAAGACATGATGTCGTATCGGGCCTGGACGTGTCAGCTACAAACGCCAGACAAGACACATAATAAACGTACCTATTGTAGGCTTCAGGATCTAGCATTTTCGTGATTAAATCCACTGCTTCCGAGCCCTCTTCTCCGAACTGCTCCAGTCCGTCTAAGGACTTGGTGTTTTTTAGAATATTAACCTCCCGCTCGAAGCGATCCCCAAATGGATGTGATCCATTGGTGAGGACATAGTAAAATAGGCATCCCAGCGCAAAAATATCAACGGACTTCGTCAGTCTTGTTGGCTTGCCTGACGTTGACCCGTTCACCGCAGTACCGACGCTTCCCCGTGATGATTGTGAGTGATCATCACTCATTGAGTCGTCAAGCTTCACTTCCCCCCTGAGAATCTCAGGCGCTCGCCACCCGACAGTGCCCGCAGCCATGGCGCCATGTGCTGTCGGCAGGAAACTTGTCTGGTCCATCTCGAGCTTCTTACAAAGGCCGAAATCGGAAATGAGCATCCTCCTCCCGTCATCTTTTCCAGATGCACCCGCCTTCGGTGCAGATATGAGGATGTTTTGGGGTTTGATGTCGCGGTGAACAATCTTGAGCGAGTGTAGGTGTCGGAGTCCGGATGTGATTTGGCGGAGGGCACGCTTTGGGTCGAATGAGTTTGAGATTTCGCGGAACTGATCGGGGCTCTCGATCACGTCTGCGAGGGACGCAGGGCAAAGCTCGAGAGCAATGTAGAGGAAATTTGCATAGGCTTCTTGATAGTAATACCGAATCACGTTCGGGTGGTCGTCTGATTCTTGGAGAATACCAACCTCGCGGGAGGCGAGAGTGACAAAATCTTGGAGGAGGCGCTTAACAGCTACTGCACGCCCCTGGAGGGAGCCTTGGTATACAACCGTTCCGTGAGACCCAAAACCTTGCACGTGTTAGCAGATAAGAAAAAATTTCAGTATCTTAACTCACCTAGTATAGTATCAGACACAACCAGGGAAGATGTGGCGGCCTGTCGCATTTGAGGCACCACGAGTGTGGGAGAGGGGGTATTGGGGTTGGTGTTAGCCACAGCCTCGGGAACATGGCCATTCGCATCCTTGTCATCCACTTCATCCCCCATGCCATTAACGGCTCCCCCGGTACCCTTCCCTTTCTTGCCCCTGCGCCCACGTCGAGGCCCTTTTCGCTTCTTCGGCGTTATATTCTCCCTGTCACTCTCCTCAGCATCTCCGATATCAAGTGTACCTGCGGCAGGGGAATTAGGTTGCTCAAGTTCTGCGAATTGGATATTGGGCCGCAGCACGTCAACAGGGGGGTCGTCTGGTGAAAACATAGGTCCTGGGTTGATGGTAACTGGTAAGGGGTTGGAGAGAACTGGAGGTATATCCATTGTGGGTATAACAGGGGTATCTGAGCTGGGCAATGTCATCGTATCTCCATCCATCTTGGCATCGAAGGCACTTGGTACGTGCGTAGCGGGCATCTGAAGTCTTACACGGGGAAGCTTGGATCGGAAGATAAACCCGGCCACAAAGGCAGTGGCGAGTAGAATGGAACCAATCGCGGAAATGGGGGATGATGGGCTGACGACAGAATGGGCGCCAGAGCCGGTGCCCGACCATGGCATCCATGGTATGCTCATGGATGTGTTATCCGTAATTTTTGATAGGGTGGGTATCGCCTCTACGTCATCAATAGGTGAATTCGAGCTGATACCCTGATCAACGCCAGGAGGCAGCATTGCCCCTGGCACGCCAGGGAGTTGTTTGTTATTCAAAGACGAGTCGAGGGGGCGCTTGCCCGTAAGGCATCGGGTATCGCCTGGTTCACGCTGGCAGAGCTCCCACAGCTTGCGGCGCCTCGTGAGACCGTCGACGGACTCGACGAGCTTGTGGTTGAACTCGGTGTCGCCGAATGCAGTCAATGGAAAGTGGTCTACACCCATTACATAGAGTGACTTCGTCTCTTCTACGAGTCCGACATAGGCTGTGTCGATGTCCAGGGAGGAGACATCCGATCCGCGCAAAAGGTCTGGACGAGGTTGCAAAAGGACGAACGGATCTGATCTCTGAGAGCTCGATAGAACATCAAACACAGCCACTCTAGATGCTAGGTTAGAAGTGATCTGGTGATAAATGTGTTTCTTACATGGGACTATCAAATTGGTTTGTCCACATAAGATGCGCTTTCTGCAAAGAGTACGGGTCTACAGAATCACTCTCATGTGCTTTGAGTGAAACTATCGTGCCAGATGGTAGAGAGTCGATGTATGTGCTGTCTTGCGTCTTCCGGTACGTAGCTTGCAAGACATTGTCCTGATTGTTGGGACCATATGAAGAGAAAGACAGGTTCTGTATAGGAGCCTTCCGGCCATTGGGGGTATTTGAGCGTGTGAATATGGATATTTGGTAGTCTTGCGATGAAGTCTTGTTTAGATGTAATGACTATGGAAGCAATAGACACCTACCAGTGCGCCCAATGAAGATCTCCGTCGAAGTGAAATTCTCCTTGTTCGGCATACAGTCTTCAAGTTCATCCAAATCAAGCTCCTGTTTGTGACTGAAATCCTCGAACGGATCCCAAGGACATTCAGCATTGATGGTCTTGACTTTGCCGGTTTCCAGCTCTATCGATAACAAAGATGTCTCTTTCTTTCCTACGAAGACTCGCTCATCGTCCTCTCGCGCAAATTTGAAAGGCGACATCTCGACGAGCTGTGGCATGGAGAAAGAGAGGCGTTGGAGTGAACTGGTGGGAGTAGCCATAACATATATGTCGCCCGACTGTGGTTCGATCACGTAGACCTCATGATGTGGGTCGTCATCGTCCGTCAAGTCGGGGTCATAGGATGCATGCTTTGTGCGAACGAGCGGCGCAAGACTGGACGGGGCGTCGGGCGTGGGGTGTGACATAGACCAGAGTTTCTGTCCTGAGGTACGATTTAGGGCGTGAAAACGACCATCTACAGAGGCAACGAGAACTATGTCGAGGAGCCCGACGTCCTCTTTATTATCTGCAAAAAATGACCTGGTTGAATGTGAAGCGCTAGTAGCAACAGCCCTAGTGTTAGCACCATTAGAAAGGGCGTTGTTGAGACCAGCGTGCAGGGTGATTGTCTGGGCAAGACATATTGTCGCGAGTAAGATGATAAAGGTTGAAGAACGAAATACAGAGGCCATGGAGACCCATTGACAAAACAGAAATGCAAACAGTTTAGGGACGCAGTGCTAGCGAAAGCTGCGCAGAGCATCCCCAAATCTGAACGAGACTACCGGCTAGACCGTAAGACTATTTCGGAGACTAAACATTGGTCCCGCAGTCCTCCGTCCATCTTCAAGTTGGAACCTCTTGTCCTTTCACCTCAAGACTTAGGGCTTGTGCCCCGCTGCTTTAATGCCGGATATTCCAGTCGGATCTCAGATTTTTGACCTCGCTTTTCACCCCACGCACTCAACTGTATATACTGGCCTACTTAACGGAAAGGTCAAGGCGTTTCGGTATGACGAACAGGGACAGCATGAAGAAACTTTTGCATTAAGGCCATCCAAGCGCTCTTGCCGCTGCTTGGATACTAGCGAGGATGGCTCTCGTTTATGGGCAGCTGGAAAGGCAAAAGCTATATTGTGTGTTCTGTTGTCACATATGGGCCCATAT
>PVYP01006332.1:0-10115 GCA_002995295.1 Rhizopogon vulgaris
TATGCGAGGCCTGTTTTGATTGGTAGGATCGTCTCTCCACTTTTTACATCCCACACCCTTGCTTCACCATCTTGGGATCCACTCACCACTCGCCCGCCGTCTTTATTCCAGCAAAGAGATGTGACAAGCTCTCCGTGTCCAGACCATTTAGCACTGACCTTGCCTGTGGCAATGTCCCACAATGTCACTGCACCGTCGGCACTCCCGCAAGCTACTTTCTTCTCATCCGGAGACAATGCTATAGCGTACATCCCACTTTTTCCGTCCCGCCAGTCTTTACCAATCTGCTCACCACTATCCAAATTCCATACTCGCAGCGAACCGTCGCCCGAACAGCTCATGATCTGTTGTCCGCCTGGCATGTGTATGATGCCACTGACAGAGCTAGCAGCACGTCCTCCAAATATCCGACAGGGCCTTATCGTTTGTGTGTCTTGCGTCCCAGCAGCTGGCGAAGACATGGCTGTTACCCAGAATCGCGTTACATAAGCTATCTTGTTTTCTTTTTGTGCATCCCAACGTCAGCAGGAATAAATAAACTATCCGAATCACGAAGAAGTTCGGATCCCATGAGACAAGTCATCGCGCATTTATTCGGCCCCGCAATTTCATGTACTTCAGAGAGGCTTAGTTTACGTTCACAATTTTAAGCTCTATTCAGCTTAAGCGAGCGTTTTCATTGGTGGAGAGGCACTTAAGTGACGTTACGCGCTCGGCTGAAATCAAACTCAGCTCAATGAGCGCTCAATGAGAAGTTTGAACTTTTAGATAGGCTTATGCGAAGTTACATAAAGACGCCCAACTCGGAGACGACATGGTGACATCGCCGAGGCCCCAACATTCTAGTCTTGTCGCGCACGATCCCACCCGGCAAGAAAGAGCGCAAATCAATGATAAGTTTTCCACAAGTACAAGTGTGGCTATACATAGCGCGTCGAGCTGCGCTTCCTTGGACCTCCATATATCTGTATAGTCCACAACGATTTACTCGTAATCAGCTCAACAATTTAGAAAACACCTGCTACAGACTGTTCCTCGACGAAAGATGATGGATGTAACATTGAAGGCAATAAAAGAGGCAGCAAAGACTAGCATGCTAAGCAGTTGAACGAGGTAGATGGTATTTTGGAGGTGTATACAACGGCCGGCTGGACCCATCTCGGGAGTACACGGGTGGAGGGGTCTCAAGATCAGAGTCAACTAAACTTCTGGGGGACAGCTCGCCCTTGTATATACTGGAACGATTGGAGCGCGGGAGGGTGCATAACGGGGGAAGCTGACACTTCCGAATGGGGGATGCGAAACCATGGGTCGGATCTGGATCTGAAAAATCCCAAGATCCATCATCTTGTTGCTGGTCTACTCGCGATGGTCTACGAACCGAAACTAAGTCCATAAGGATTGCGCGTTCTTCTTGAATGGCAAAAAAAACTCACTGAAACTGAACTTGGACTCGGTGGAAGGTCGAGTATGATCTGGGACGCGCTGCATGTGGGAGGGAGCAGCTTCAGCTGGTACCCGGCGCAGACGTAGGACAAGCCATGTGATAAGCCCGAACAGGAAGATACCGACGACACCAACTGTCACGGCTACGGCTGCGACATGCCCATCTTTAGGAGCAGGGAAGTCAAGGGCCGTTTGAGTGGGAGAGACAGAGGTATCGGTTGAACTTGCGTCGTGGGTGAAAGGCATGGATCACTTCAATGAGGTTCTACTGAGCAAGCAATTAAGTTGCAGAGGCAGTTGGAAAAAGTGGTATGAACTTACCAGATGTAAAATGACCGTTGTACAAGAGTAGGAAGACAAGCTGATAACGAGCGACGACACAGCCAACGAATTTTCACAAAATTATCTGTGGCATGGGGTAAGCGAAGACATGGCACAAGCGCAAGTGGAATTTACATATGAGAAGGATATTACTTATGCTGGATTAGGCAGGTGTAGTAGTTGATATGATGACTGGGCCACTCGACAAGTCGACAGAAGGCTCAACACGATATAATCCTGCCTGGAGGAGCAACACAAAGGAGCGACGGTGGATGTGGTCAGAGATCAAGCGACAAGAAATGTCTAAACTCCCTTGTTATGAGCATGTTTTTTCCTCCATTTCGCTCTAACAGGTATGTAGCTTCTACGCTTCGAATCTAGGGTCCAATTGAGTTAGTGTGCGAAACAAATATCATTTTATTATGAAACATCCTATTTTAGGGCGCTTCGCGTGAAGAAAAAACTACATGGTAATTCCGATCGGATGTATCCTCACGTGACTACAAACTTTGACGATTGCAAGTAAGCATTACGTAAGTAAACTTTCATCCTGCCTCACAAAACATCATTAGCAAAGCTCAAGGCGAGACAAGGTCGCCGATCCGAGTCCTCAGGTACAACCGATATTGACTCGTGGTTGGTTTCCACAATCCCGTCAAGCGAGATGGATGATGCGGATAAGAGCGGACAATTATGGACCCGAGATCTCGTGCAGGAGGACTGGCAAAAGGCCATGCAAGTCGCTCAGAGGAAACTCTTAACCAGCAGTACCAGAATTCGCCTGCAGTTTTTACAGGAAGAGTTATTGTGGCTTGCGACCAACGGAGGCATGTCCTGAAGTTCATAATTGTCGAGCGACGTTGTAATTTCAGGTTATTTTCAAGCATTGAGCCTGAAGCAGATCATGGATGTTTTCGGACTCCTGACCCAAACTTACCCCCGATACGTGGACGCTGCCTCCCGCGATGCCGTCGAGCAAGTGGGAATGACACTGATTGAGAAGGATGAGACAGCTGATGCTGACCAAAAGATGGGAGTCACGGAGCAGGTTTTGGGGTGGCTTGCGCACGAAGTGTCCCTGATCGCTAGGCATGCTTCACTAAGGTCTGCTTCCTATCTCTCACTTCCGGATGGTAACTAATGTTTGCGTATAATATAGCACATATGCCTCTGCAGATATATTCGTTCTCCTGAGCTGGGCTTGTGGTCTTTATGCAACGTGTCTGCGATCCTCTCCTGGCTTCACGTCTTCATCTCAGTGGAAAGTCCTTTTACAGATCTTTGCGACACTTCTTGATATGCTGCTTGATTGCTCTACGCGGACAAAACCAACTATGCAGAAAAGTGCACTTGTCCGTACGCGCAGAACCCTTCGCTCTGCACCAGAAGAGCTTCCCACTCTCATGTCGGCCCTTATTGCGCAGGCAAAGTCTAGCCAAGCTCCTCTTACACAGATTTCATTGCTGAGTATTGCCGTGGATGTGACATTTCGTTTGAAGAATGTAAAGGACGAGTCGCTCACACACATCTCCCCTGCAATCAAGGTAACGTAACTATCACTATTCAATGTGTGTTACCTGCTGAACGCGATCCCAGAATGACATCCTCGATCTTTACATCACTTGCGTCATGATGTCTAAAACCTCCGTACCATCGCATTCTTCTGTAAGCCTGGTACCTATATACTGTTATTTGATAACAATTCTCAAAGTATACGGCAGAGTTCACTTCATGATTTCATAAGGACTTGTGTAACCTCCAGCGATCTAACAGCAACTGTATTACCAACTATGGAGAAGGCTCTCTTACGATCACCAGAGTATTCACTGAGCGGTACGTATGTACATCAGCATCGTCACTTTCTGACGAATTGCTTGCAGTCATCGCAGATTTCCTACTCGCGTACTCTCATGCCCTCGATCCCCCTACATTCAAAAAACTCCTAGCTGCCTCTCTCAACTCCGCCAAGTCCAATAACCCCATCGTGCGCACGAGTGCCACAGGGCTTTTCAAGGTTCTGATCGCCAAAGACAATGGCTCCACCGACGTCAACGCTGCCCTGACAGATGTTTTGGCATTGCCCAAGACTGGGAAAACAACTGGCCCAGAGCATCGACTTACGCTTTATGCAATGCTCGCCATCATACCCCCAAGTGCCAAAGTTTCGAGCACTATAGTACAGACTGTGCCTCAGCTGCTTGTAAAGGAGACGAATGATGCAGCCATTGGGGTGCTAGCGTCAATCATGGCCGCAAGTCTTACTTACATGCTCAAGGCAAATTTGCAGGTACCTGCAGACACGACGACGGTGGTTGCGAAGGAAATGTCGAACCCGAAGCCTGTTATCAGGAGGGCTTTCGTATCTATCGCTGGGTCGGCTCTTTGGAACGTTGACACGTTGGATACCGACGCTGCCCTTGCATTTCCAATGGGGATAACGGGCGCTCTTGAGGCGAACTTGAAATCTGTGACAACGAATCCTTCGACTGCAGCGGTTGGTCCATTGGAGGGATATGTCGCCCTTGCTCTACTCATGGGCCCACTGGCAAAGTCACTAAAGTTCGGTATGTTACACCTGTTCGGGAGTTGCTGCGTTTCGTGCTTATCTCGTTCAGGTGATATTGTGACGCGCAATACGACCATTGAAGTTCTCACTGGCACACAAGCCAAACCGTCGTTCCTCATCTCGGATAAGATATACAAAAAGTTGACTGATGCGGAAGAAGAGATGTGGCTCTTGCGTGCTGTGAACCTATCCCTTTTCCGCATGAAGAATGAACTAGGTGAAAATGAGCAGCTGCGGTGAGTATATGTGTCTTACCTGCCCCCTTCCATTTTGACGTTACATAAGGTTGCAAATCGGTTCTGTTTTTGTTCATCTCGCCATCCACTCGCAGTCATCTAAAGTTCGTAGGATAGCAATTCAAACTATTGAATCCGCTGTTGCATCATTGCGACAGCTTGTTGGTCTGATGCTACGTGAAGCGCTGACAGCCTCTTTGATCAAAGAGCAGTCAGGTCCTGGCAAGAGTGCGCTGGTCAGAGAGGAGGTCGAAAAACCTGCTGTGGACATGCAGCCAAGGTATGCGGCACTGCTGCTATGCTGTGGAAACAAGGAAGCAGCCGTAGGAGAGAAAGATGATCAACTAGTAGACCTAATTGTCCTGGCACACCACTCCACCACCTGTGAGTTTTCTCGTTGTTCTATCAACTGCCGTGAAGATTCTACGGTGCACTAGGTTCTCCTTCCCGACCGCTGTGGATTGAGTTGTGCCAGAAGGCTGGTGTGGACCCCCATAACTTAATTTCCCGGCGTGTTGATCAGGCAATGACGACCCTTTTGATGGCATCTACCATTGATCCAAAGGTATTATTGTATTTGGCTTATTAAGGCGCCGATACTTATTTGTGCATTAAAGTTTGGCTTTGCAGATGCGAGCTATCGAGCAATGAGCTCATTAGTTTTTGTCTGTCCCGAAATTGTCTTACCAAAGGTCATGGATCAATTACGCACTGACATCGATCCTTTGACGATCAATGCACTAACCGATGCTGAATTTGGTATCTGGGAAACACCAGAAGGCATGACGTACGTTGATGGTGAGTGAATGAATCACAGGAGTTACGCTACATTAATTCTGTTCTCGATAGTTCTCGCCTCTCAGAAATCAGAGGAAGGCCCCAAGAAAGGCAAAGACGCCGATATTGCGCGATGGGAGGCCGAACTTCGTAAATCGCTTGCGAACAAGAAGGGTGCTGCACCAGCTGTTCTGTCAAGGCAAGCGCAAGCTCTCGTTCAAGCACAACTGAACAAGGAAGCAATTGTGCGGCAACGAGTCTCCACTATCAAACTCAATCTGCAAAGGGGACTTTCGTATGTTCAGAGTTTGGCAGCTATCGATGTTCCCGAGTTGCGGATGCATGTTTCGTTCATTGTATCGATTTTGTTGGAAGGAGCTATGGGTCAGGGGTCAAGGTTGGTCGGGTCGCAAGCATTTGAAGCCTATTTGGTAGGTTTGCGTGAGTATCTTCTGTGTGGCTTGCACTTATTTATTGGTGCTAGGACCTCGCAAAGTGCTGTTCAGTGCGTTTGGACATTTTCCGCAAATGGGTTGGTGTGGCGACACTGCGAAGCCTTGGGATCGCATCAGTGCCTGAGGAGCTACGGGCTGAGCGGCTCAGCTGTGTGTTTCGTCTGCTGGGAAAACGAATTTTGTGCTGACAGTTGTCCAGCTCTTGTGGTACGCGTCCTGTATCGCTTACGATCGCTGTCAGAACAAGCTCCATTTGATGCCGCAACCTTCTCCTATGCATCCCCACTCCTTGCGCAGGTGTTGCTGAAGGGTGGTGTAGACGTAGGGGAAGACGGTGGCGATGACGCCCTTGAACAAATCACTCTCGTGCTTGACATAATCAGGTTTCACTGCAGCGAATGTACGTCTTTGTTGCAAGAGTCTATTTGTTTTTAATATTCTTCCTCGTAGTCTCGGATGTAGCATTTCCCCGGAAAACCACTATGGAGAACGTCCTGCACGTCATTCGGCACCAGCCGCGACTTAGCAAGGAAGCTTCATCGGTTCTCATCGACCTCGGAGAAGCTGTGCAGTCGAATGCGACCCGCGATGAGGTTGATGTGCTCATTGATGGTACGCTATTACAGGAGGTCTATGTCAGAAACGCTTGCCTACAGGCCATCCAGGTCAGTATAGATTACTCAAGATTTTTGCTATTTCTGCTCACCATTTCCCAGCCATTTGACTTGACTGATTTTGATTGGTCTCCACAACTTTGGATAGCCTGCCACGATGACGATGAGCAGAATGCTCGTCTCGCCCACCACGTATGGGAAGACAACGGCTTGGATGTGCCAGAAGATTTCTTTGACAAGCTTGTGGACTATTTGGGTACGCAGCTCATGTTTCGAAGTCTCATATTCTAATGCGGCTGCCAGAACACAACAACGCATATGTGCGTACAAGTACTGCATTAGCAATCACGGAAGCCGTGCTTTATTGGCCTCGGAAGAGCGCACTCACTGTGGTTGCTCTGCAAGAATTTCATCGGGAAAAGGTGCGACTCCTCACCCTTCATGTCTACTCAACTCTTATTAGTATGAAAGGCCAAGATACTTGCACCCGAATTTGATGAATACGTTAGTGCCATGATAAGTTCCTTGGTCTTACTCCTCATTCGGTATGCAGGGTATGGTTATTGCTTCCAGTCTCGATCGCTCCGATCCGTGGGCCACTCGAGCGGCAATTGCCCTTTCATTTGAGCACCTTGCTCCATCATTCACAGAGGACCAGATCGAACCTTTCTTCGTATTCTTGGTTAAGGACGAAGCACTAGGTGATAGGTCTTCAGATGTGCGCCGCGGCATGCTTCGGGCTGGAACAGCCGTCATTGACCTTCATGGTTCGAAACGCCTTGCGGGGCTACTGTCGACATTTGAAGAACATCTCGCCGGCTCGAGTTCCGCGAACGAAACTGGAGATCAGATCAAGGAGGCCGTTGTTATTTTGTTCGGACGCGTCGCCAGGCATCTCGATGCCTCAGACCCACGCATTCCCAGTATCGTCGATCGATTGGTCGAAGCACTCAAAATTCCAGCAGAACAAGTTCAGATCGCTGTCTCAGACTGTCTTGTCCCCCTAGTGAAGCTCATGGGCCCGGGTATTCGCAATCTTGTCGACCACTTGTTCGAGGAACTCTTCAATGGATCGAAATATGCCAGTCGACGGGGAGCTGCCTATGGTCTTGCCGGTACCATCAAGGGTCTAGGAATAGGCGCTATGAAAGAATACGACGTCATCAACCGCCTCCGGACAGCTACTGAGGATAAGAAAAATTTCGAGGCACGTCAAGGTGCAATGTTTGTGTTCGAAACTTTGTCGAATACGCTCGGTCGACTATTTGAGCCCTACATCACATTTATCCTCCCTATTCTGCTTACTGCGTTCGGTGACTCGACAGGAGATGTACGTGAGGCTGCTCAGGATGCAGCAAGGGTAATCATGGGTAACATGTCTGGATATGGTGTTAAGCTCATCCTGCCTTCCTTGCTATCTGGCTTAGACGAGAAACAATGGAGGTCTAAAAAGGGTTCCATCGAATTGATGGGCATGATGGCCTACTGCTCGCCACGACAACTATCACTATCACTGCCTATCGTTATTCCCCGCCTCACTGGTGTTCTGACAGACACGCATGCTCAGGTCAAAACTGCGGCCAACAAGAGTCTGAAACAATTTGGAGAAGTTATCAATAATCCCGAGATCCAGGCTCTTGTTCCAACGCTCCTGAAGGCACTTGTGGATCCTGCGAAGACTCCAAATGCCTTGTCAGCCCTCCTTAAGACATCGTTCATGCACTACATTGATCACTCTTCTCTGGCGCTGGTCAGTTCTTGCTTCAGGTATATACTCTCTTAGCTTATCGTTTTTAGGTGATACCCATTATCGAGCGTGGATTGCGGGAACGAGGGACGGAGGGCAAGAAAAGGGCCGCTCAAATCGTTGGAAATCTGGCATCTTTGACGGACTCCAAGGATTTCGTTCCATACTTGTCTTCTCTCCTGCCCTTGGTGCATGTCGTTCTGGTTGATCCCGTGCCGGAAGCACGCGCGACTGCTGCCAAGGCGCTCGGAACGCTTGTTGAACGTCTCGGAGAAGCACACTTCCCCGATGTTGTTCCCGGGCTTCTGAGAACACTTAAGACCGACACCTCAGGTGTTGATCGACAAGGTGCGGCTCAGGGTCTCAGCGAAGTACTGTCCGGACTCGGCATGGAACGGCTTGAGGGCCTTCTTCCCGACATAATCGCCAACGCTCAGTCCCCGCGAAGTACAGTCAGGGAAGGTTTTATGTCTCTTCTTGTGTATCTACCAGCCACGTTCGGTGCTCGATTCCAACCACATTTACCGAAAATCATATCTCCCATTTTAAGCGGACTGTCTGATACGGAAGAGTACGTCCGGGAAGCTGCCATGCGAGCAGGGCGGATGATTGTTACCAATTACTCAACCAAGGCGATCGATTTGCTCCTGCCTGAACTTGAGCAGGGCATGTTCGACCCCGGCTGGCGCATTAGGGTGAGTACTTGTCTTTGCAGCATTTTCGCAGCATTTGAAGACTGATTCTTAGCAATCATCGATCACCCTTGTTGGAGAACTCCTATTCAAGGTATCAGGTATTAGTGGAAAGGCTGTTGGAGACGATGAAGAAGTTGCTGAAGCTGCAACTGCTGAGTCTTCTCGCCGCGCTCTCACAGAGGTTCTTGGAGAAGAACGTCGTGACCGCATTTTGTCGGCACTATATCTTGCAAGACAAGATGCAGTCAATGTTGTTCGTCAGTCTTCCATTCACATCTGGAAGGCACTTGTGCACAACACGCCTCGCACTGGTGAGTAATGTGGATGGTTTCGTGGATCACAATTGATGATGGCGACGTAGTGCGCGAAATTCTTCCGGAGCTCATTAGTCAGTTGGTGAAACTCTACTCCGGCCAGGAATTCGAACAACAAGAGGTAAGTTCGTATTACATAGTCGGATATGTATTTATTCACCCTTTCTTCAAGACTGCTACTCGTACCATGACAGAGCTAAGCCGCAAATCTGGCGAGAAGGTTCTTGGGGAAATTTTCACGATTCTTCATGCCAAGTCGCGTTCTCCTGATACTCGTACCCGTGAAGGTATTTGCTTAATGATGTGCGACGTGATGTAAGGGCTCTTCTTCATTCTCCTTCCCTAAAATCTCATGACGTTAGGGAGAGCACATCCGATGCGCAACGTGAGGGCCATGAAAATGAGATCATCAACATGGTTCGCGCCTCTCTGGTGGATGACGACGCTACAGTACGTTCAGCGGCCGCGAAGGCATTCGATGTCCTTCAAGAGCATCTCGGCGCGAAAGCGATTGACCAGACAATCCCCACGTTGTTGGAGGCTTTGCGTCAGCCAGGTGCGAGCTCAGACACTGCACTTCAAGCCCTGAGGGAGGTCATGTCGGTATGTCTTATTCAGTTCGGTTTCGAGCAAAGAGTTGTTCAAGCAATTGAAGGTTCGCGCGTCTACGGTGTTCCCCGTTCTCATCCCAACCTTGATCTCTACGCCTATGACGGTTTTCAATGCCAGAGCCCTTGCGTCTCTTGTCACCGTTGCTGGTACTGCCCTGAGCAAGCGCCTGAATGTTATTCTCGGCGCATTAGTGAAGGTTTTGGAAGGTGACCAAGATGATGAACTACGGAATGCTATTGATGAGGCCTTGCGTGCACTTTTGGCCTCAATAGAAGACCCAGAAGGGTTGAATACCTTAATGTTACTCCTTCTTGGATGGTCAGTTGTCTTAT
>PVYP01006335.1:13281-26285 GCA_002995295.1 Rhizopogon vulgaris
TCAACTGGAGAGGAAAGTTAAAATTGTGCTCAGTGCCTGGTTCCTGGGCCGTTAACGCGTTAACCTCCAACTTTCGATGAGTACTTACTTGGTCACTGCACTACTATTGATTACTTAGTGCACAATCCCAGGCAGGGCCTCGATACCGTGACTATGATCTGATAATATATAAGGTTTTACCAACATGTTTCACAACAGCTGTCCAATTGTAAAAAAAATGGGCAAGGGCCCGGGAGGAAGAAGCGATGGGAGCAATTTGATGAAACATCATGTCCATGATCATGTGATCTAGATCTTGCTTTGCCTCCCATCATTATTGATTCATGGGTTTGTTCACGCAGTCGGGTCGGATGGTGTACGCTGTACACTCGTCAGGTTGCCATGGGCAGATGAGAACGTATATATAGGTGAGCGAATAAACAAGAATACATTACTAATTTATCAAGGATCAGGAGCGAAGACTAGATCCAATCTACTAGTTGATTTGATACAGCTCTATGTAGCGAGCGAGCCCCCTCCGATGGAAAATAACTCGGCACCACTTTCATCACAATCGCCTCCACATCTTGAGGGGACAAATTCTTCGTAGCATTGCCAGCGAGAGAGTATACCGCTTCAGCCGCGATCGCCATTTTTTCTTCCATAGTGAACGGAACAAAAGGCAACACAGTGGTAACACGAGACAGAAGCGAAGCCTGTAAGCGGGAAGGTATTGAATATTGAAAAGTTTGATCAGTTCAAACACTTACTCCGAGGCATTGTGAGACATGAGGTCTTGAAAGCTCCATGAGCTCTCGGTACTCTTCTCGAGTAACGGGATTGCTTGGGTCTGGTCGAGAATCACAGTACTCCAAGACAACGTCGTGGCCTATATTAGACGTCCCAAGCCAGATCACATTTCTAACATCGACATGTCGCTTTCCAGCTTCAGGGGAACAACGGCCTTACGCAAAAAATTGCAGCATGGGTCGCGCGCAAACTATATGGACTCACCAAGCTCCCAAGGCATGAGAAGAGAGTACAACGCCTTTGGATCTTCTACCTTCTCGATCTCCTGAGCGAGGAAATGAGTCAATGTCGCAGGACGAGACTGATGAGAACGTACGTCCAGCACGACTACGCATCGCTCGCCTTCGTTATTAAGCAGAAATTGGGCCAAAGTATCCGAGGAAGGCTCCTTCATGAAAACATCAAGGTGCGTCCAGTAGACCGATAATGATAGTAGCAAACCTCATATGGACTCATGGAGTACGACTGCCATAGGTCATGTGTCGAGCGCAAGGTGGTCATGTTAACAGTATGTGTGGGAACATCTAACAGGTTTCCAACTGCAAAAGAAACGATAAGTCCAAGGATATGGATCGTAGAAACAAGTCACAGACATTTGCGAGCCAGCAAGCTTTTTCCGTGACCACTCGGACCTGGAAGGGGTTTATAACTATGCACCTTGCACCTAGGCTTGAAAACACACCACAAAGCAAAACCACAATGGGAGCCACCGACAGTCGTTGGGAGTGCATACTCAACACCCTAAACAGCTGCTCCAATACCCAGTCTTGCCCAATGAGATCATATCGAACCCTGGTCAGAGGCCGGAAGAATGAACGATAGATAAGCTGAGATGTTTGTCGGGTGTGTGTCGTGTCTGCTCTGGTAACATAGTATCTGATGATCAAGTGAGCAACCAGTGATGAAAGGTTAAAAAAAACTATGCACCTCGTGGCAGGGTCCATTCCTTCTGGTGTAGTCTCTGCAGGCTGTGAATGCGAGCCTGAAAGCTTCTGGCCTTTCTCCGGTGATGGATTCAAGCTTGGATTCCGCAATACCGATGGATCTGCACCATAAGCCAATAGAGCTTTAACAATCTCATTCTTGTGTGATAGTTGGTCGTTGGTCAAAGTGAACGCCAAGGCGGACTGGGGCCCAACTTGGTCGTTTGGCCCAGCTTCACCACTCTCAAGCACTTGTCGTACTTGACTAACATCGTCACTCGCAATGGCAAACAGGAGGGTCGGCTTCGGCATTGCTATCGCGTGAACCGGAGCTTCGAGGACAGATGGGGGTCGTGAAATGGGGGCGACGGGGCGGCAGATCGTTAGGTCATATTCATCGGCATCTTCGTTTGCATCGTCATTTGCCACGCTGAAAGTGGACAATCTCCGTGTTGAACGTTGAGACGAAGGCTGGCTAGGAGTATGAGATGCTGTTCGATAACGCGGCTGGTGCCATGATGAAGCCTGTTCGGACTGTAACTGGGACTCTCTCTTCGCAAAATGAAACCGAGGCGAAGGAGCGTGGGTGGATGCGAACGATGATAATGAACTATCGTGAGCGGGCGTGAGGGTATTGTGAATATGCTCGGGTATGCTTGATGGACATGGTGAAGGTAGCTGCTCCGTAGAACAATTAGACGAAAGGCAAGGACAAAAACATAGCTTACGCACCAACGAATTATACGATAGCGATGTACTAGATGATACACTTGGCGATGAAGACGAGTTGAAGATATGGTCTACATTAAAGAGAGCAGTAGGCCCTGCAATCACTACACAGGTATTTAAAAAACCTACCAGATAATATACTAGACGTAACGGACGATGGCGACGATGCGGAGGACCTCTGATTAAGTAAACGAGACTGGATGCAGACCATCAGTGACAGTGAACAATGATTGTATTGATTAGAACCCACCAGCCTAAGAGGTTTTAATCTAGCGGTAGATACTTGGACTTGAGGTTCAATAGGGGACAGGAACCGATCGCTCAATGGCGAGTGTAGGTAGGATTGGAGTTGCTGCGAGGCAGCGTCACTCTCTCGTCTTGCTGTTGGATTGGGGACAAGTACGACGGGAGACGAGGGCTGTGTATTTTGTAATAACTTTCTGGCCACAAACTACGGATGTTTCAGTGAATGCTCTCCTAGACAATCTTTGAAAAACTACCTGTGGATTGAAACGTCGGAAACCGAATGGCACCTTTGTGCTTCTTGGTTCCCGCGATGAAAGATTTGATGATACTGGAGCCGAGGCGGAGGGAATGTCTATTCTAGACGATGAAAACTCGTCGGCATCAGAAGAAGAGAACCATCGCTTTGTATCATGCCCATTCGAGAGGGATAGAATGAGTGGCAGACTTTGAGCTGTGGAAGACGAAGATGGCTGAGCCTCAGAGGACGATGGAATGCGTATTGTGAGGTTTGGAAGAACTCGTGTCCTAACCGACACAGATGAACATTCGTCTTCTTGATCATGAGCTATTGAGTTAAAAGGGGATGTCAGGTGTAGGTTTCCCTCCGTCTCAAGGGCCAGTTCCACGACAGGAACCTCTATACTCTGGCACTCTGCGGGCGCTGTATCCACGTTTTGATCAGGCGACTGCAGGAGGTCTAAATGATCCGCGTCCAAATTTGTCTCGGAGAAATTTGCAGGTGGTGAGGGAGGAAAACAAAGAGTTGGAGAGCGTGAATCGGGTTTCACAGTGACATCTGAGATTGCACGAATCCTCTGAACAAATTCAGTGGTCAGTGCAGACGGCGACTGGAACGGAGAAACATCATGAGTTGGCCCTGTGGCGACCGCCGGCAGAACGTCTACGGAATCCACCAAAGGGTCTGGCGGTTGGTCGTGGGAATGCATATTATGTTCTCCCTGGATTAGAGATGCATCCATGTCCCCTCCGACAGTTTGCCCAGCGGGAGGCGTCAAGGTAGCTGGTAGGGCTGCCGCTTCCTCCAAGAGTCCCTCCGACCATGGCCCCGAAGTGCTAGATCTAGGTTGCTCACGAAGGGCATCGCTCTCATCATATTCGACAGAGCTCGCACTCGTGCCCTCCTCGGCAGGCGGAACATTTTCCTCATCATTCCAACGACGAAGGTTGACAGAAAGGTCACCCAAGTCAGGATCCCAAGACATCTGTGCGTCGGCCTCATCGGGAGCAAACCCTGCATCAGTGGGTAAGAATGTCACAGGAGATGCCGCAGACATGCGCAAAGCCTGCTGGATGTCAACTTCCAGAGCACTGCGCCACGTATCCCGAGGGTCAGTAATCTCAACATCTCCGCCTCCAGTTGGGTCTAGAACATGCACATCTCCTGCAGGAGCTGACATGTCATCAGAAAGAGAAAAGACATGTCCAATGTGGGCTAGAAGCTCCGAGGAGATCTTTGGTCGCTCGCGGGGACCGGTGATGAAGGATTCCCCGCTTTTCTTCGCGTCGCTTGAACAATTCCCAGCAGATGGTGCAGTGGGGAGTTGTGCGGGTGCGAGATCACTCTGCGGTTGCCAAGGGGGCTGAGAGGAAACGTCCTCTTGAGCCATATTGTCAGTCACATAGTCGCATTCGATGGAGTGTATAGACGTATTCGGAGACGATGGGCCAGACGGGAATGCGCCTAGAGATAACAGAGACGTCTTCGATGACAAGTCCCCCTCCATCACCTCGCTTTCATTTCCGGACGATGAAGCCGAAGAGGGGGTTACGACATCTACGGCTCGGCTGTTGATATGCACATTGTCAACTGCAGCGAATTCAGATGAAGGGGAAAGATAGGGCGAAAGATGGCGAGATTCCACGCCGACCAGGACCACCTGGGTTGAAGGAGTCCTTTTGACGGAGGAGGGGCGAACCGTAGATGAAGAAAGTGGAGACACAGGTGAATCCGCCAGAGGACTATCAGCATCTAAAAATGCAAGTCCGGCGTCATCCTCAGGTGCGGAAATACGCTGACGTGATAATACTTCTACGATGTCCTGAACCGGCACAATCTCAGACGTAGAACCAGGTGGCTGTTTGGGAAAGGAAGATTCTGTTAGAACACTTGATGGTAGCGATGACACCGTCCCAGTAAACCGAACAGTGGGAGAGAGTGACTCTTCGTCTTCGTCGAGATCATAAGATGAAAATTCGTAAGCGTCTAAAATAGATGAAGTTGAGAATGTGTCATCGTCGTGCTCTTCGGTCACTGCTGATTGCTTGGGGGAAGGCCGGACGGCACGAACGTCATAGGACACGCGTCTATTTTGCAAGGAAGATATAGGACGTCGAAAAGGAGTAGAATCAAATGCAACGCTATTGCGCATGGCGTTAGGTGGAGAGCGCGCAAGCGGTGTCGGCCCCGTCCAACTGTCCGCATAACCCGAGTCAATCGAGTCATCCCGCTTTAGTGGAGCACTGTAGACTGAGAAAGGTCGCAAGCCGGCAGAAAGTTCGACAGGGGATAGAAGGTCGTTGGTGACTTGTTGTCCTGAATCGTCGAATGCTTCCTCCGTCAAGCCACGAGGACGTGCAAGGAGTGAGAAGATAGAACTTGTAGTACTCATATAAGAGAACCTCGAAGGCGGGTGCAGGACGGTCACTGGACTGAGGCTTTCTTCACGGTCCAATCCTTGTTCATCTGCCCCATCATCATCTTCCACCACATACGAAGGAAATATATCCCAAACATCATTATCACCATTTGAATCGATATCATGATGTGTGAGAATCCCCTGCATCTCCCCCACATCCCGAAGTGCTTCAACAATAGAAGAGTCCCGAGCGTGGTATGGTTCTGGATTCTCTACTAGAGTCGAAGCTTCTGCGAAAGAAGTGTTCGTGGATATATCTCCTAGATTGACAACACGCAGAGCCTTCGGCTGTCCTTGCGAGTTGCCGTTGAAATCAACCATGGTGGTATCTGCTTGAGGATTCTGTAAAAAATCATCGTTCGTGTCAACAGTCGAAAACGCGAGTTTTCCACCATCCCGATGAGCAGTGGGGCCAATTACATCTTGAAGCACCGAAAGTAAACCAGAATAACGAGAAGTGTCATCCGCCGGGCTGGAAAGTTTAATTGAGGGTGGACTCGCAGAGTTGACCACGACGGAGGGTGGATTAAAAACAGCCTTGGGAGGCAGAGAAATGCAGGTCCTGACTGGCTGCGCGTCGCAATCGACAGCGCTCTTTACTTTGATATCATGAAGAAAGTTACACGAGTCTGCGAACAAACAGCGTCCTTGGGAGAAAAACGGACATGGCCGCGCTAAGTAGGAGAAGTCAGAATTGGTTTGGAAGATCAACTAGAAGACAAACTTTTCTGGCGCCATGGAGGGTCATGCACTGTCATTCCAGTGATTCATTGAATGACCTTGGACGGTGTGGGGAACATTTCAAGTTGCATTTGCTTCCGTTATTTCAAAGATTCCGAATTGCTGAACTATAGCATCGGACCCCAGATACCGCCCTCTCTAATGGCCGCTCGTCTTCCCCGACTTATCCTCTTCACTGGTCCCAATTGCTCACTTTGCGACGTTAGTATTATTCCCCGCATCCTATTCTTTATGTAAATGTTCTAACAATTCACGCTAGGTTGCAAAATTAGAATTAGCAAAAGTCAGGCAGTCGGTACGTGTGCAATCTTACAACACTTGATAAAAGCTTCAAGTAGCTGATGGACTGAATGTGGAACAGTATCAATTTGACCTCGAAACAGTCAACATACAGGATAAAGGCCAGGAAAAGTGGAAGAAAAAATACGTCTACTGGATTCCCGCACTCCACCTGGATGGGAAGGAAATAGCGAAAGGTCGCTGGGACGCATCCAACATACTTGAATCCATGAGACAGCGTAATGCAGCACTGGATGAGTTATCTAGAAAGTAGTCCGCGCCAGTCCAGTGTTTCCCAAAACTTTCACATCGATACCTCGGGTTCAGATGTGGTTCAGGAATTGCAGTTATGCTTTTATGACAGGCACGTCTCAAATATCCTGGGCGAGACTCGGAGTCCATCTCCTGAGCCTCTTGATGTTCGCTGTTGCTTCAATTGTGGTTCACCTGATCACACCATTTCATCCTGTCCCGTTCCGCATAATCGTCCGCTCATTGCGCTTTCCCGGCAACTCTTCAATTTCTACCATCCTGACAGGCAAATGGGAGAGCCAGGAAGGTTTCATATCGTTGAAGCTTGGAAGCAGCAACGACTTGAGTGGTTGGAGCTTTTCCAACCCGGAGAGGTTGTAGGTCCCATCCTGCGAGAAGCTTTGGGTTTGCAGCATGGAGACTCGGGTCGCCACTGTCCATGGCTATATAACATGTCACGCTGGGGTTATCCTGTAGGATGGGTGGGCG
Organism: Rhizopogon vulgaris; assembly: GCA_002995295.1. NCBI lineage: Eukaryota > Fungi > Basidiomycota > Agaricomycetes > Boletales > Rhizopogonaceae > Rhizopogon > Rhizopogon vulgaris. The sequence goes on from PVYP01006335.1 coordinate 20,387, forward strand.
ATACCGATCCGAGGGATACCGTTCGTCAAAGGATTTTAGAAGACTTCCGCACCGTCACGTATGACAATTCGCCTGAGGATGTCGATCGTTCTTTCTTTATATTCAGTGATGAACAGGACAACGAGGTGATGGACCTAACCCTTGCAACAATATCTTACCTCATTCGAGGCGGAGACGAAACATCAGTCACCGATAGCACTTCATCTATTAACTCTGACTTAGAGTCTCCCTCTCCCACACCCCGTAGGTGGGCGATATACCCGAATACCCATTTTTCCTCGGAACGACTCACTGTCTATAATGGAATGCCACTCACACCATCGACCATTGGAACTACTCGTCCCGGTAATACCTTTACCGCAGAAAGAAAAGCCCTTTGGGAGCAAATTATCTCTGGATCCCACTTTGCGAACGCACTGGTGCCTCCCTGGAGATTACCTGGAGCCTGGGGATTACCTGAAGTCCTGCAGTCACACGACGAGAACCAACCACCTCCGCCCCCTTCCGCCCCTCCTCCACTACCGCCTTCTCCTCCACTTCCGCCGCCGTCACTCCCTGCGCGTCCTTCTCAGTTTGTTACAGCTGCTACACCTGATGACCCGAATAACAGCGACATGGACATAAATCTGTCAGACGACGAATGACACACTTTCGTGTCCACCCCCGAGCATTCACAAATCATAGGGGTTCGTAGGCTGCGCCCTTTGCAATTGCACCTTGTTTCAATTGTTTTTTCTCTGCACCATTTGCTACTGTCGCTACCGCAGTTAAACTCCGCGATAATGCCCAGCAATTGAAGACTTTTTTCGTCGCATATGACGACAACATACGATTTAGGAGACTCGAAGTACTTGAAACCTCCTGTCCCTCATCTCGTGATTTGAACTCATCATGTCTCGCACATTATGCATTACTAGCGCTGATGGCCAGACTGGCCACTTGCTTTCTGAACTCCTCCTCACGGATGCGCAATTCAATTCCAAGATCAAAAAATTGTATTGCGTTGCCTTTGACCCCAAAAAATGCGACGATCTTAAAGAGATGGGCGCAGAAATTATCGCTCATAAACAGGATCATAAAGTACTTGGACCAGAACTCAAGGCGACCGGCGCAGACACAATTTTCTTGGTCCCTCCTGCACATATGCATAAATTGAAGCTTTCGAGAGAGTTAGTCAAGGCGGTGAAAGACGCTGAAATCAAAAACACAGTCTTGCTCAGTTCGGCTGGGACTGAACTTGCGGAAGACAAGCATCAACCTCACCTTCGCCAGTTCGTCAAGATTGAAGCTGAAGTAATGCAGCTGCGGTACACGAAGGGTACTCAGGCAGTGACAAGCCAGTGTATCATCCGGTAAGCAGAGCAGCGCACTTTCCAGCGGCACTCATTGTTGTGAAGCGCGGGTTTCTATGCCGAGAACCTCTTGCTCTATGAGATGGATGTAAAAAAAACCAACGGAAAGCTTCGTCTGCCAATCGGTGAACAGCATTCGCTCGCCCCTGTCGCGCTTGGCGACGTCGCCAAGCTTGCGGCTCACATTCTTGTCAGCGAGGGGCCCAATGGTTTGGACGACCGCTTCCGAGGCCAGTTGATCACACTTACTGGACCAACGTACGCATGTCTTATTGACCTGAACGATCCAGTGTAGGTAACATCGACACAGGATGTGCGATGGTTATGAACTAGCTGCTGCGGCTACCCAAGCTGGACTTAACCTTGAATTCACGGACATCTCTGAGTAGGCCTACGATACGGCCCCAGCATTTTTGTTCGGCTGATAGGAATTTTCCAGCTCGGAGGCGAAGCAGCTTCTTGACTCAGATGCTGATGTTGATAACTCTGAGAAACAGTACCTTCTCGAGTACTACTCGCTCGTGCGCGAGGGAAAGGCGAACTATGTCAGTACTTTTGCTTTCGCGCCCGTCACCGGAGAAGAACCCACGAAACCCCCTGAGTTTTTCAAAACGTATGAGTCCGAGTTCAAATCAAAAAAGTGAGTTGTATTCTTTGAGTACACCCGCCCCAATTGAGCACCGTCACCTTAGGCGCCACATCTGAGAGTGGATCACGCTGTGCATGCGTTCGCAAATCGACAGTAAACACGTAACTCAATTTATCATAATCTTGGGGTTTGTCGTAGGGTTTGTCGTATTTTCATCTCCCTGTTGACATTTACTCGAGCGTCAAGGTTGATGGCACCTTGTCAGCACGTTATATTGAACGCGTCAAACTTGTAAATGATTGTAACACGGTTGGGCCATTAAGATAAACTACTGCACTGATCCATACCCTGATACACAGTTTTCCTTCGCGATACTAGCAGATCCACTACGCATGTAACAGATCCTTGCAGGAATGCACTCGCCGGTGCATGACGGGGAGAGAATCGAGCTCTTTCCCTGGTATGTAGTAAAGGTCTAGGAAGAGATAAGACAGCAGTCAAAGATATCCGGCCAGGAACTTACCTGCACCAAAGTTGGGTCCGCTTCCATCTCTGAAATGACACATTATAGCAGCGTTAAAATGGGAATGAAAAATGCACGCACGTTCAGTCACAAGATGCCACCAAGTCGCGTTCAATGGGTCAGTCGCTCCCCATGTAATATTTCCTCCATATGCCTCACGAGTGTTATACTCGAATTCAAATGTAGGGCCAAATTGAGTCTGCAAGTCGAGTGCAGGATAGTCATCGACGGAGCTCTTCCACCTGCAGCCAATTTATAAGCCAAAGACCAACTTATGACGGCAATTCAGAGAAAAAACTGACGTATAAGCGTCGATCACTTCAAAAGTCTACACGAATGTTAGGTTGAGTGCAGCCGTTAGCAAGAAAAAACTTACAGCAGAGTCGACTTCATAGACACGGAACCCAGAGTTCAGGTTCGTGAGGGGCGTAACAGATGGTCCGGTCTGGGAGACACGTTAGCACGGTTAACACAATAAACCCTCGTCCAAGGAGTCCTAGAACGCACCCAGGACACCGTCTGAGCGGTCTCAGCGCTCATATTTGTACCATTGTTGGCATAAAAAACCTGAATAGAGTAGTCTAGCACTATGTTCCGTCCAAGAAGTGCATCAGCCCTCACCGAAAACTGGTCCTCGTGTGTGTGACCCCAGAAGATGTCTGATTGCGACTCATCAAACCTTTCGGGCAAGATATGGAAACAACATACTGGCAATTACATGAGGGGAAAAGCGATCGACGCTGGGCACATTAGTTTCAGCTCTGTGATGTTGCTTGGCATTCCCAGCGGACTTACATTTGGTAAACTAGCAGAGGTTGGTCAAGAATCTGCACATCGATAAGGAGCTCAAAACTCACATAGATTTGTGGGGTTTAGCATAGGATTATTACCATCCCAACCGCTGACAACATGACCGATAATCCAGACTGGGTATTGTCAGATCAATTGGAATGGAGTTACACCCATGCATCGCACCTCGGTCCCCCGCATCTTCTGCATCCTGAAGTTCATCAGTAAGGAACCTCAACATTCCAGAAACGTCTGGTTCGGATGAGTTGATGTAAGTGAAGTAGTTCGACCTTTGCACAGTTCACGTAAGGGAAATGGAAGCCTGCCTTATCGATTGCGTACCTATACCCTGCAGACAAGTTGATCAGCGCTCGTGCTAAATAAAACATTCCACCTTACATAGATTGGTGTTCAAACTAATCACTCTCAGGCCATCTACACGCTTGACCATGTATGCTGCGTAGTGCGCACGTGAATTCTCGACGGAAGCCTCTGGAAGCCATCCTTCCTGCTCCCATAGTGCCGTGACGTGATCATATAGCCTAGCAAATGAGATAATGCATAATGAGGCAACTGATGAGAGAGATTATACCAGCTGAACTGTTGCCCCAAAGCGCCACCCAGCGATTGAGGGGCAGCTAGGTCTGGCAGATATGCATCGTGGTTTCCGAGTGTAGCATAAGTAGGTCCAGGTCCGAGCATACGCTTAAACAGATCATAGAGGACGACCTTGATACATTATATGTAGCATCCCAATTAGGAACAAATACGATTTGCATTACCTCGGAGTACTCGTTCAAAGCCCTTGCAGGGGAATGAGAAAATATCAAGAATATATATGAGACCATGTACCTGGACTGCTGGTTTTCTGGGTCATGCGCTAACATGTCACCAGTAAATATAGTAAAGTTGAACCCAGTTGATTCCGTCCCAGTCAACTGTGGGATGGCCTCCAGCACGGACGTGATCAATGAATATGGAGAATCGCTGAATTGACATCAGACTATATCCCTACAGTAGGTGAAGCTCTAACCAGAGGAACCAGCCATATCGTGGTGCAGGAAGAAGAGGTGTCTCTGGACTGTAAGAATTGTAAGCGTTCTCGCGGCAACACAAACCACTGGTACAGTTTGCTTCTGCGCTATTCGCATAGCCTGGCAAAGGAGGATCAATGGAAGTAAATGAAACCTATATAGAAATGCACACGCACGGGGATCGATGTGCAGGTCCGAAATATGCAGGACTTTCAGTGATTGACCGCTGGGCTGCTTCGGGGAGGGAAGTGGGTTAGGCTTTGGCTTGGCAAACCAGTCAGTTAGGTTGAGAGGCGTCGTTACGGGTGCTGGACATAGACCGAGGAAATGAGAGCATATCGACTACGAAACATGATGAGACACAAAGCAATTTCAGATGATCGATCTACCTGTCCGTCATATCCTCCAACGTCGGCAAAAGATAGAACTTGAGTAAAGATCGGTCCCAGGACGAGGGGTCCATAACTTTTCTCGCACGAGGAAGAATAATTGAAGTAATTGCAGAGCGTCACAGCGAGATTTGACCCTTGCTCGGGGGCAGCGAGAGCAAGGAACTTAGCCACTTCTAAGGAGGCCTGGCATCGCGCGCATGAATTATTCTCAAACATAGGATTTGCCGCGAGAGACTTTATCTGCGCAACCGCTTGTTGAAGAAGCTTCTGGGAGGACGCTGGGGACGGAAGCGGATCCGGATCCGTTGTATCATACTGTCAGAACATGAGGGTTAGGTGGCTACATAACTGATGCCTCATAGAACACGTTACCTGAGGAATGTTGTCCGGATTTGTGAGGGAAAATGGAAAGATGTCATGCTGAAGATTTAGAAGAACGGGGTTGGCTTTTGTTACGTGACAAATCTATGGTAAAAAATTACCGTGACGGGATCTGAAATGACTGGCTGCGGCTGCACAGAGGTGGCCGTTGGATTATTGTAATAACTGGAGTAGAGAGAAGTTGGGAATGCTCCTGGGACCGTGTATGCTGAGGGTGTCGTCTCTGCTGCAACCAAGACGGACAGATGACAGTGACAAGTCAAAGTGGCTAAACCTAACAAATACTTTGTCTTGACAAACAGCCTCATTTCGAGCCTCAGGCTTGTCACCTTGAAAACTTGAAGAGAGACTTTCGACGAGGCCGCCTATGCAATGATACTAGAGTGAGGAGGGACTTCACAAAACATTCTCTCTTATAAGGCCTCGGCTAAACCACGTACAGATGATCAGGTCACGGGTGATGAATATTGAATCCCGCTTTGACAAGACTACCAGTCACTGCCACTTATAGCCGCGAGGTACCGCAGCACCATCATAGATGTCATGGGAAATTGTTCAATTGAGCACCGCTCGTCGACTTGAAGCTTTGCATACAGTGCGTTGCATAAAAAAGTTCAGTCCTTGATTTGGAGAAGGTCTGTTTGTATGTATTTAATGTATCGTAAAATACGAAAATACGTGGCGTAAACCTCAAACCTTAACCACGGCAGATGGTCACACACTGCGACGCTGCCGGGTGAAGTTGGATCCGTTAGTTGAGAGTTGCACAACGAGATTGTGAGTGTGAGTAGTTCACATTCGTGTGCCCTTTGAGTTGACGATCTTCGTTTCCAGGTTTT
>PVYP01006336.1:26125-40861 GCA_002995295.1 Rhizopogon vulgaris
ACTCTTGGATGAGTTCACTAACGCCCGCCACTTGAGCTCAGATCTACCAGATGAATATCGTGGTTGCTAGACCTTTGCTCATTCCAAGTCGTGACGACAAGCTCCCCCCACCACCGCCAGATTCACCTATATCCCAGCCACCACTGCCACCTCCCAAAAATCCTGTCCTTGTATTAGATACCCACTCTCATGACGGACCACAGTTGCCCCCGATACCAACTATATCATCTCTAGGTAACGCACCATTGCCCTGAAGTTCGCAGGCACGTTGCTGACACCTATCCAAGGATTCGATCTGCCTCAGTCTCCTTTAACACCAGTCGGCCCAGCGGGTTCATCAATGTCTCTTCCTTCCCCAACAGAAAAGACGAAGAAATCTAGTCCATTGACAGATCTTATTGAGAGCGAAAAGATCTATGTCGATTACTTGACAGGCATAATACGAGTGCGTCCCTGATTAGTACGTTAAATAGAAGTGCAATGTTCATCACTTCTACAGAAAGTAGCCGCAGCATGGTCACGATCTAATTTACCACCAACAGAGCTCGATGTCATGTTTCGCAGTGTCGAGAGCGTGTACAAGGCAAATCGCACACTCCTCGCGGTAGCTAACCCATCTTCACGTATATGAGGTCACTAATACAGATTTAGAAACTGAAAGAAATCGGGGCTAATCCATCATCCCCCAAAGCTCTGGGTGACCTCTTAATGCGCTGGGTAAGAGTTCAGCACTAGTAAGACCTCCCTGCATATCCTGAATGTACCCTAAGATCGATGATCTTGACCTGCCTTACACGACGTATTGTCAGAAATTCACCGCTGGTTTCGATCACTGGGAGCCCGTCAAGTCAAATATTAAGCTTCCCGGGGTTCTCGAGGCTTTTTCTGCTTCTAATCCTCCTTCCATAACTGCGATACAGTCAGCTCAGCTAGCCGACCCGTCACTATGGACTTTGGATGCCCTGTTTCTGTTGCCCAAAGGTCGTCTTCTATATTATAGGAAGCTATACAACAGGTTGCTAAAGAGCACGACGCCGGGCAGAAGCGATCATCGACTATTGACGGGTGCTCTTGAAAAGTTGAATAACTTGTTGGAGACGTTGGAAGCCCGAAGTCAGGTGAAGGTTGGCCACAGCTCTTCCGCATCGTCCTCCCCGCTTCCGCCTGTCACCTCTGACCCTATCACCTCCGACGTTGTACATGAGCCTATCACCTCTCCAACGACGTCTCAGCCCACGGAACTCAACAGAACGCACAATCAACCACTTTCAGGTCAGTTCGGAGGAGAAAGTGCAAGCGCAAACACATCTATCCGTGGAAGCGGTTCGTCACACAGGTGAGAACTCGAAGTACTGTTATGCTAAGGCTTAAGATATTGACATCCGATCAGAGAGCGGTTTTCTCACGAAACAGAAGTGACGTCCATCAGTCGTGACTCCAGAACACTTCTGCCTACATCTATAGCTGACCTGGAGAAACGTTTGGCAACGGATACTACGCTAGACATATTTACCATGAAGCCCAAGGTTCGTTAATTCCCGCTGTGTCGTGCCGACGTTTCACTGTGTGCTTTACTTTGAATATGCAGGAAATTCGTTTGCAGATGTGTCCGCCAACATTGCCTTATTCTCGAGAACTCAAATTGTCGGCCAATGTCGTCGTTTGTTTTACCCCTCGCTCGACAGGCATGAGCGTTGTTCACCAACAGGGCATTGTCTATATATTGTCAGATCTGTTCTTGATATGCGAGAAGATGAGCTTGGACGATAGGGTTGGTGTGGACGGTCATGATATGCGACTCTGCTACCCTCCACTGTCTGGAAAGGTCCTGAAGGTGACTGAGGTACCTGACCATGGTGCGTAATGTGGTTATCGCACCGAACGGAACCTCAAGATACTAGCAGATACTGCACTTCAGATTTCCATTATGCGCAAAGAGACGCTGGTTCTTGAGGCTAATTCGACTCATGCCCGGGATGAGATCGTCAAGGAATTTAATGAATGTATCGCCTTTGCCAGGACCAGTATGTGCATTTCACTCTGCTATATGCCTTGATAACATTTGCGAAGTGGCTGGAGCTGCCTCAGAGCCGGTGCCTCCCTTGCCCAAAGGTCTCCCTATGTTGCCAGCGGCAGGCCCTCCTCCCGCAAATCCAGGTTTCTCTGAAACTTCCGACAACTTACCTCCACGGGGTGTTCCACTGGAGCAGGTCGCCAGTTCTAGCGTTTTAACAGGAAAACCTGAACTCCCTAGGCTTTCATCTGCTCCCAACTTCTCATTGCCTCGCACATCACAGCAGAATTTTGCCCCTCGTAAAACAAGCCTAGGCCAATTTGTCCCAGGACACGTCTCACCGGAGAATGGAAACACCAGTCCATCTGGTGAAGGTTTTGGTGCACACCAGATGCAAAGTCTACAAGGTGCTCAAAGGACGCCTTCATTGAACAATGCTCCTTCTGGAGCCTCTTACCCTGCACGCAAGCCATCAGCTGTGAATTCCCCACCACCTTCCTCCTTCGGTCCAGGACAGGTGATACCACCAGCTCGGAGTGCGAGCATGACCAGGTCACCACCTCCAGTCGTGCCCGATCAGGACGCCAGCCTGGGAGGCGCGCCTCACAGGGTATACTCTCCTCCGGTTGCCCAAGGATATGCTCAGAAACCATCCTTGCAACATCAGCCGTCAGTGCATTCGTTGCATTCCCACCCCTCGATGCATTCTCCTCACCCCCAAGTGTCTCCTCATTTACTTCATCAACGCCCATCAATCCATCAGCATCTTCCCCATCCACAAAGCGCGCCTCCGCAGTCTCAATCTACCAACTTTTCTCAACAACCTATCCATTCTCAACCATTTCCTTCTCGGCCTGTGGGTCTCGGAGGACCTCCTCATGGAATCCCTCCCCCTCGACCGCCCTCTGAGCCGCCGTCGTCCTCCGGGAGGCTCCAGAAGGCTTCATCATCTCGTTCCCTCCACTCTCAGTATGAGTATGGCCCGGGTCCAGGACTGGGTCCCGCACCACCACTCCCCTCCTTGCCTGGAGCGTTGCCGATGCCATCACGACCTTATGCACAACGTAAAGACTCCTTCAGTTCTGTGAACAGCGCCAACAGTGCTACGATGAGACCTCTTCTACCATCACAGCAGATAAACTCCAGAGCAAACTCGTTCTCCGAGCCAACTTTCCAAGATCCTAGTCCTCCGACTTCCCCAATTGAAGAGTCAAAGCCTCTTGGTCCAGTGAAGTCCACAATATCAGAGAAGACGAAATGCAGGGTCTTCCACCAGCAACAACATGCCCAATGGAAGTCGTTAGGCTCCGCACATTTGACACTGTATTGTCAGGAGCCTACGAACGTGAAGCAGCTTGTTGTTGAAGCAGACTCAAAAGACAAGACCATCCTCATCTCCACGATCGTGCTCACAGATGGTGTAGAACGAGTGGGCAAAACTGGTGTTGCTGTCGAACTCAGCGATGCTAAGGGTGCACGGACGGGAATCATCTACATGATCCAACTGCGAAACGAGAATGCCGCTGTAGGATTGTTTAACAAATTACTTGCAGGGTCGGACCGTTCGAAATAATTTTGGATAATGTAGCGTTACTGGACCCGCGGTACACTAATTTTCTGTGTTTTCTTCAACCTTCAGTGGAATGTTTCTTTTTAAAAAAAATTCTTCTTCTTCAACCCATTTACAAATTCTGGCTGGGCTCAAAGTCCATATGGCATACCCTAGACCAACATTGCCGCATACCTCCTACTCGACGATGCAATCTATTGTGTTACAACGAGTTCTGCGCAAAGAGAAACATGATCACTCCCGCAGATGCCAATCTGAGGAAGACCTGCTTCCATGTCAGCGGTGCGGTGTGGGTTGAGGTAGCCCACGACGTCTACGCGGTGTTTGGATGTTTGCAGGAAGAAAATGTAATCTGGCAAAATCAAAATTCAGCGAGCGGAGGAGAGAAGGAGGAACAAAAAACCTAGTGTAGTCTTCCAGTAGTGGGTGTAACTGGTCCACATTGGTTCATGTGCCCCGAGTCTATTCGGGGGTAAAGAGACTCGATCTGCAAATGCGCATACATCATCTGGGGTACCACTTTCTCTCTGCGCCCCCTGGCCTTCATCGTAGGCGCTCCGAAGCTTAGCACCATTTGCAAATAGTGATGTCAGCTCAAGATCGGACAGCAATCCATCTGACGGCGCAGCTGCTCTGGAGTTATTAATGACTCTATCTGGATCAGTCTCTGATCCGTCTCCCTCTTCATCGTCTGCCTTTTTTGTACTTGGTGGTACAGTAGGATCGATAGATATATGAATGACGCGGGATATTTGTAAACGAAGCGACTGGGCCGCGTTGAGCGGATTGCCGACGAGCAAGGAATATGCTGGATCATCTGGAGCGAAGTTGAAGTCTAAAAGTATGAGCATGTCAATGCCAGAAATAACACCTCGGGTTAACCAACTTTACCGCCAGCGATGATACAGGGCCAGTCGTCATGTTTTATGGTCTGTCGGAAATTAATGACTTCTCGAACTAGGATGCCGGCCTGTCTGTGACCAAGCTCAGCACTTCGCTCGCTAGCGAATGACCTAGACTACCTTGTTCTTTCGTACGTGAATCTAAAACACTGGATTAAAGTGGGCTCATATGAAGCATATCAACTGCACTAACGCGGGGTGCCAAAATAGATGGGTGGTTGCAACGATAACACCTTTTCCATTGGCGCCAACTTCAGCCAATGCGACCATAAAACCGATATTATTCGTCACGCGACTTGATCCAATACGGGCGGCGGGATGGGAAGAATCCTCACGCACTTCCTGCCTATCGTATTCGATGACGACTTCGCCCACTCGACTATATTTGTCTTGCTTGTAAGCAATGAGGCACCCGTGCTGTTTTCCAGGTCCTGCTGCATAAGCAGATGAATACCCTGCTTGTTTTAGAACGGGAGAAAGCTTTTCTAGGCGATCCACTTCCTATGGATGGTTGTACTCAGGATGCGAAGTTGAACGGTTTTAAGAAGCTGACTAGCCTGCATGCACATTATATCTGCAGAATGGGACAGAATCTCGGTATGTAACATAGGCCCCCTGTGAGTGGTTTTAAGGGCTTTCGAACTTGTCGGAAAGAGGTTCGAACCTGGGTCGATGATCATCACTGAGCAGCATACACTGGGCATGCACAAAACGACGTACGAATCAAGCATTGGGCAAGAAGCTAAAGTATTGATTGCATTATGGTATGAAAGTACGACAAGAAGATGAAGATCCACAAACATTCCAGGACATGACTTTGATGGTGGACTGGGATGTAGTCCGTGTGCTCGGTAAAGATACCCAAGGTCTCTGAAGAAACGTTGGTGGGAGATGGGTATGGTTCTGTGCGTTCTGTTGCTGCAATTTCTTTGCTTCGCGCTGTTGACGTCGTTGTTCTGCAAGAGCCAACTGGTCAGGAGTTGGCTGGTAACTATATGTACGCTTTGTCGCCATGATCGATCTTGAAGAAGATATGCGTAAGAAACGTTGAAATGCAGAAGCCAGGCTGTAAGACAGACTCGGACGGATATGCTGTACTAGCACAAGTTGGGAGTCACTGTGAGCTGACGTAAGAATACACTTTACTTATTCCGCTGACAGGAAAATCCAAAAGGAATTTGAGTTGGATGCAGCGATTGTTGACAGTCGCCCGGCTTTCTGCAAGGTCTCTATCCCAGAGACGTGGTCGTGGACGTGTCGGACTATCAAACCAATTAGTCCATCTGCAATCAGGCGCTAATCGCAATCTCCCCTTCCTTACCCCGCGACGCTTTTTCCAATCCATCTCATCGATGGCACCCCCTTTAAATGGTTCAGCAGACGATAACTTCAAGGCTTTTGGAAACTTTGACCTCGTTAAACGTGTCAAGCTGGACTACACTGACGTCGTCGTGTCCAAATGGCAGAGCCGTGTCACTGGTCTCACTGTTGTACATCTCGATTATGAAGGTATACACTGTCTCATTCCCGCCACCTTCCTGCATTAATATCATTTCCAGCACCCCTCGTCAATGGCTACTTCGTTGTTGGTACCGAAAGTCAGTGTCACTCTGGGTTATGAACTAACGCAGGGGACTGACTGCATGCATAACAGTCTTTAATGATAGTGGTTGCCCACACACTTTAGAGCAGTAAGTCGAGCGTTTGATTCATTTATTACCAAAAGCTCAATGCCTCCCGAAAGTCTCGTTTTTATGGGCTCAGAAAAGTATCCATACAAAGGCATCATAGACCACCTTGCTAATCGCGGATTTTCGAATGGAACCAATGCATGGACGGACACCGATCATACTGGTTAGTTTTATGCATAACTGTATTCTTTCATCTATTGACCTATGGTCCCAGCATATACCGCCTCCACTGCTGGAGAGCAGGGCTTCCTTCAGCTTTTGCCGATATATCTGGATCATATCCTCTACCCCACGATGACCAAGGCTTCATTCTTGACCGAGGTCAGCAGTTAAGCCAAAGCCATTTCTTCCAGACGTACTGACACAACGCTTAGGTTCACCACATTAACGCGAAAGGCGAGAACAGTGGTGTCGTGTATAGTGAAATGCAGGGCCGTGAAAACACGTCGGGCGATCTCATGGGCCTTCGGTCTGTTATTCTGTTACACCATCATTTTACTTGCTCATGTTCACTTTGTAGCTCTCAACGACTTTTGTACCCTCCTGGGAGTGCCTATCGTAGTGAGACCGGTGGCCTCATGTCAGCACTCAGGGTTCTCTCCGTTGAGCAAAGTGAGTTGGTAACTCTTAATATCTATCACAATTACTGACATTCTTCTGATCTCAGTCCGAGCGTATCATGCCACTTACTATGTCCCACACAACCTGTCCTTGATTGTTACCGGGAAGCTTTCTAGTGGGACAAAGTCTCTGTTAGCTGTTGTGCAGGACCAGGTTGAACCCAATATTATTTCGCATGGCCAAGATCATGGCCCCCGTCCGAGAGGTTGGAAACGACCTTTTATGGAGACCGCTAGTGCAAAACGCTCTCCGATCACGCACATTACGAAGGAGATCGTTGAATTTCCAGAGAAGGACGAGAGCCAGGGTGAACTTCTGATTACCTACACCGGTCCCCCACCCAACGACTTCATTGAGCGAAAAGTATGTGATCTTACAACCTTGTCATTTGAAGCTCATAATTTCTTGCAGGCTTTAGACATTCTTGCCACATACCTTACATCATCACCTGTCGCTCCTTTAAACAAAGAATACATCGAAATCGAGTCACCCCTCTGGTGAGTATCATTAACCCGGCCTTTGGTACGGCAATCAATTAACGCTGCTCGTAAGTTCCTACATCTACTTTAGCGAAGACATCCGCACGGCGATGGTTGATATGCCGGTTTATATTGGTTCAGTCCCTGTTGAAGAATTGGACAACTTCGATCAAAAGCTTGTCGCAAGTTTCAGACGGATTGCAGATGATGGGATAGATATGACAAGGATATATATGGTCATCAACCGGGATGAACGTCAGGTGAGTCGACATCACCAAGCTGCGACCGATTATTGAGTATATGTTGTTTTGCCTAGCTTCGCAGCAAGTTGGAGTCAGCTAAAGGTGACACCTTCTCAGGTGCCATTATCAGTGACTTCTTGTACGGTGCTACGGATGGTTCGGATATGCACCCTGCCTTGGATGAAATCAATTATTACAAGACTTTACGGACGTGGACTAGCTCCCAATGGGTGGACCTCATGCGCAAGTAAGTAAAGTTAGATAATGATAATATTCAGATAGCTCAACGGATATCAGGTATCTCATTGACCGCCCTTACGCTGTCGTCATTGGCAAACCTTCAGCGACTCTGGCTGAGAAGCTTGAGCAAGATGAAAAGGCGCGCCTTGCTGTTCAGCGGGAGAAGCTCGGTCCCGATGGTCTTGCTAAGGCAGAGCAAGAGTTGGAAGCTGCAAAAGCCGAACACGAGAAGCCAATACCAACCGATGTCTTGACGTCGTTCCCGGTTCCCGACGTAAAGAGCATATCTTGGATACCTGTTCAAAGCGTTCAAGAGCCTGGAAAAGGGCGGTCGACGACCGTGCAGGGATCTGGACAGTCCCAACTTTCCAAGCACATTCAGTCTGATGGAGCACCGCTTTCCATGTTCGTACAATACGATCATGTCAAGGTAAATATTTTATGATTACATCCCTTCTGTGACGCTCAAGATCATCAAGTCCGACTTTGTCACAGTACATTCCTTCTTCTCTTTGGCAAAGCTGCCTAATAGGCTACGTCCATATATCTCAACGTACCTCTCGGCATTTTTCTCGCTTCCCGTGAAACGTGCTTCAGGAGAGGTACTGAGCCATGAAGAGGTTATCAACCAGCTAGACGATGGAACTGTCTCATATGAGGCTGTGCTTGGTATATCTGACCAGTTCTCAGAATCATTGCGCGTCAGCTTCAAGGTCGAGGCATCCCAGTATGAATCAGCTATTGCATGGCTACGTGATATCTTGTGTAATTCGATATTTGACAAGGAAAGGTGAAGTCTTGATTAAAATCTGGTCTAGCGCTATATCTCATACGGTGTAGACTGCAAATTTCTGCTGCCAAATTGGCACAGTCTCTTCCGGAGCTCAAGCGTGATGGAAACAATGTTCTATCTTCTGTCTGGGCCGAGATGCTTTACGATAAGAGCTCGACATCGCTTGCTGGCGCCATTCTTCCTCAGTCAGAATTTGTGCCCAAGCTTATTCAGAACCTTCAAGAGGATCCTGATACAGTAATTGCGGACTTCGAGGAGCTGAGGAAATATCGTAAGTCTCTCATGATCACATAACGTGGCATCGATTTACAGGATGATTAGTGACGGATCCTACTGGAGTTCGGATATCAGTCACAGGTAACGTCCTGGACATACCCAACCCACGGAGTGTCTGGTCAAAACACTTCGGAGACCTTCTACCGGTTCGTGTGTTCCTTCGTCTTGTCATGACAGCATTTCATGGTCATGCAGGAGTCCAAGCTTGCTCCGTTGAAGCTTGCATCTGACACCCTTAGTGAACTGGGTAAGAACCCTGCAATCAAGGTGCGAAGAGTTTCTTTTTGCGGCCCTGTGACATACTTACCAGTCCTTAGGCTACTGTGGTCAGCTTGCCAACGATAGAAAGCTCGTTTGTCAACCACACTACGAAAGCAATCCAAGGCTTTGACCACCCTGAATTCCCCGCTCTTCGGGTAGCGCTCGAGATTCTCAATGCTGCGGAAAGCTTTCTCTGGGTAGGTGAACAAATGGAATGGGGAATGATTCTTGCTTATTATTATTAGCGTTCTATCCGAGGTTCCGGTTTGGCGTACGGTGCATACATGACAATAGATAGAGAAGCCGGCTTATTGACGCTCTCTCTCTACCGGGTATGCGACTCTCTTGTGAATGCTGGGTTTTGGAGCTGATTCTCTTGCAGAGTTCCAACAGCCTGGAAGCATTTAAACAGGCAAAAGAGGTTGTGAGCGGAATTGTTGACGGGACTGTAAGTTCTGTTTTTGTTGAGAACTACAGTCGCTGATCCGAAGCAGGTGGCATTAGAAGATACCGCTCTTGATGCAGCCAAAAGTAGCGTTGTCTACGGTGTCGCCAAGAACGTTGCAACGGCTGGCCGAGCTGTACGTTTCGCATCTGTCGTCGAGCTCCGATGATACTAATAGTGGCTGTAGGCTGTCAACTCCTTCACCAACCAAGCTCTTAAAGGAGTTCCCCAGGATCACAATCTGCAGCTGCTAGAGAAATACCAGGCAGTGACCAAGGCTGATGTGCTTGCTGCCTTGAAGACGCATATTCTGCCTGTATTCAACTCAAAGTTGTCCACTGTTACCGTGGTCACGGCACCTTCCAAGGTAGACGAGATTGCGGATGGATTGACTGGTTATGGCTTTGAAGTCGAAAAACGAACGTTGGAGGTTGAGGCCGATGATGGTGATGATGATGGGAGTGGAAGCGAGAGCGGCAGTGATAGCGAGAGCGACTCGGGACGATGAACAACCATTATACACAGATATGAATTCGCACTACATCCCAACTACATCCCTACGCCCTTTCAACAAACTCTAGTCAATGATATCACTAATACTACTAGGAAGTTATTCTGGTCCATTCATCTGGGAATTTAGCTGTTGGTCTACCTCTGAGTCAATACTTTGCACCACTTCGATCATTTTTTGCTGTGCCTCGCCGGGCTTCATCTCAACCTCTCGAAGAAAGTCATTGTCGACTAGGAATCGAATCGATTGAGACAGGTTGGACACCGTGATACGGATTTCAGGAAGCAGCAACTATGAGAAAATTGTTAATTTGTAATCCACCGTAATCGCGTGCACAAAAGACCACGTACACTGCGCAACAATGTAGGTCGTAACGTGAATGGATTCCGTGGCGGGGGCTTGGGTTGAGGTGGAGGTGGCCTTTTTATGGGTTTAGGTGGCGGTTGTAATTGCAATTCATGGTTGTCTCGCGTTGCTAAGGCAAGATCTGCTTCTAAAGCCTGGGGAGGCTTGGAAGATACAACTTCGGGGGCGTCATCGTCCGAATCCGAGTCTGAATCAGGGCCATCCTGTTGTCCTGCAGGGATAAGTGGGGGAAGAGTAGGTACTGCCTGAGGTTTCGTCCGTAATGATGGATCTTGAATTCTCAAAACACCAGTGGGGTTTAAACGACCCATTCCCCTGCCCCTTGCTCGACCCCTCGGTTGATGACCTCGAAGTGAAGAATCGTCCCTTCTCCGTCTCTTCCAACCTTGTAAACACATATCTTCAGGGGTCAGCTGGCCTCTCGCGACGGCTTCCTCGAGTTTCCTCTTCTTGTCTTCCACTTTCTGCGTAGTAGGAAACCGGTTCCTGCGCTCTGCTATCCACGCTTCGATCGCTTCCTGGGAGTCGAGGATCAAGGATGTGCCCTGAATCGCGATGGGTTTGCTAAGCCATCGATTTTTAATCTAAAGAACAATAGTACGATAGGAAACCAGAATACTCACCCTTTGAGACTCGGATCAGTATCCCATTCGTCCCTCTTCTGCCATCCAGAGGGGAAGATAAAGTGGCGGTCCATCATATGTATCTCGACTGACTTGTTAGAGCCGGTGAACGCGCAACCTTGACGAGTACAGCGACAGTTGCCAGGCTGGTACCAACCACCATGCGCTTTGCCACCGGTGCAGTCTGCCTTGTTGTCGTTGGTCCGCGCATGCGCATGGATGTTAGAGCTGGCATTGCGAAGATCACTTCGCAGAGTAGTTCCACCCGTGCTGTGGCGAGGCGAGTAAGTGGATGACAGGGTGTACCCTTCTGCATTTGTTGCGGGCTGCATAACCTGCTTATATGCCTGATAATAGTGCGGAGACATGTTATATTGTGCATACGGGTTGCCTAGTGCGGCTCTCATGGCGCTTCCTGCCATCGCAGCCTGGGAGGTGTACGCAGAATGTTGAGTGTCTTGCACATTTTCACGATAAGAAGGTCCAGCTTCGTGTTGTTGCTGGTGAGGTTGAGGAATCATGACATCTGACGCTGGCTGTGGTTTATTGAAGCACTACCCCGATCGAAAATTCTTTGCACCCACGTGATCGGAAAGAGTCTAATAGTAAAAGAACAACGATATAACAACAGCAGTATATGTGCATAGATTTATCGTCCGAGAGTATGTGTACCACAACGTGCTGTATGTAACGCATGCCAGTGGGAACGATGAGTTTTTACGGAGAAGGGAAGATTGCAAACACAGGCATGAGAGAGGGAGGCAAGAAGGCGAAGGGAGACGGCGAGCGAAAGAGAACAACACGTATAAACGTAGGGATTTTCGACGGAAGGAGAACATGAATGCACAGGCGGTAGGTGGACAGGATGGAAGTGGCTCTTGTACCAGATGGGCGCGATGTGATGCACAAACAAAGTATGATGGCTGCGGTCAACGAGCGAGACAAAAATTGACGAAGTAATGAGACATGATACATATAACACGCTTGTGTGGAGGACTCAGAGTTTGGGCAGTCTCAAGTGCGGAGATGGGCAGAGCCGATATCGAAGTGCGTGTGCATCATTCACTCCTGCAGCTCTTGCTGCTGCTGTTCTCTGCCGACTCTCCTCTCCTTCTCGCTTTCGAGCTGGTTGTAAAGCAGGAAAAGGGCCTTTTCATTGGCCTCCGGAGTGCCAATGATAGTAAACATCCGTTCGCCTGTGTCGTCATGCGGAGCTTTAGCAATGGAGATCTTGGATCCGGACAGTCGACGAATCTCTGTGATCTTGGTACCGCTTCGACCAATAATGCATCCAACCATATCCGATGGTATGGAGATGTTTTGCGTGCGAAGGTTAGCCGCTGATTGTGCCACGGTAGGTGAATGGGGCGAAGGCGGAGGCGAACGTCGGGCTACATCCCCGTTAGACTTGCGAGCTGCACCCGAGTAACCATTGGTCGATCGTCTCGAACCCGAGGTTGCATCGCCAACACCAGGATGGAAGGGAACGGTGCCCTGACCTCTCTCCCAATCCTCCAACAAGCACTTTCCAATCTCCTCGATGGCACGACCGATTGAATCGGGCGCGCCTTGTACTTCGACAATGCGTTCAGTTGATTGCGGGAGCATCTCCTTTGATGCTACCATGCGCGCGCCTGAAGCATCCTGAATAGCCTTAATTTTGAGACCGTTACGGCCTATTATGGTACCCATGAGATTGTGAGAAATTAAAAGGCGGATTGAGGTATGGGGCGATGATGATGATAGGGAGACGGGGGATGGGCTGGATGACACAAGTTGGGAAATTATGAGGTTGTATGCCTGAACGAGCAGAACGTGAGCGCTAAGTTGACAAGAAAGTTTGACGGACTTGCCTTTGCAACAGCTTCGACAGATCCACCGACAGTGAGCACGCGCTCGTGCACGCCAGGGGTAACCTTGCTGACGCCAGCTCTGACACCGGTCTGCTCACGGAGATCAGCGACATTTTTACCGCCTTTGCCGATAATCACGCCTGCTTCCTTGGTGTTCACAAGAGCACGAAGAGTCAACGTGTCATGAGTGTTGTTTGGGGTAGAGGAACGAGATCCTGGAGGAGAAGCTGATGTGACAATAAGATGTAAGTTAGAGGGATCACCCCTAGGCAAAAAGATGATATTACCAGAGGCATGGCGAGCTAAGGATTCAGAAGACATTGTAGTTGGAAAGTTGGGGGAGAAGAAAAGGGGATGAATAAAGGGAGGAGGAGACGGGTTTGGGACGGAAAGGTTGATGGAGGGGAAGATGAGATGCAAAGAAAGTTGTTGGCAAAAGTTACAAACTACCGTCAGCGCGGGTCCGTCACTAACTCCCTTTTTGGGTGCCGCCACCGCCCGACCGCACAGCCACATCTCATAGATGGCTCGGCGTTCCCCGCATCAAGCCGTCTCTCTCTTAGTACTAGTGCCCTTTGCAAGTTAACGTTAACTCAAGCAAATCTTTCATTATCCCTGAAATATATCATATTGTGGTCAATGCATGCCTAAAACTACATCTCTGTTGCAAGTGTTTTTTGCAGTATCGAATGAGGTTCATCATAAAAAACGCCAGCTCAGTAGAGGTCGCATAGTTACATGCATGTCTTACGGGAACGGATCATAACGTAGAGCAACGCAAGCACCTGGAAGAAGAAGTAGTAGTCTCCAATCCATCTAGTAGCCCAGCGTCGCGAGTTTCTCGAAGGATGTCGAGGCATCCGAAACTGCCTTTTGGCGCAGCTTCAGGGCTGCAATCTATTATGATAACTCAGTCAGTCTGACTCAAGGCCCTAAGCTTTGTTCAGTTCACGTGCCTTGCGTTGGTGGAAGGCCTGAGCCTTGATCTTCCTCTTCTCCTCAAGACGGTCAACTACATCCTTGTAGCCCCAGCCGACCTCGTGCGACAAACGCTAGATCACACCCTGTCATTATTCGAGTCATAATTACTGAGCGACTGAACCTACCTTGACAGTGCAGTATTTACGACCGGGCTTCAGCCGCAAGACACGCAAAGCCTCAGGAACAACCATCCGCTTCTTATGGTCATACGGTGGTGGGACGCCCTCAAAGAGCTTCAAGCGCTCAAGTGCAGCAGCACCGCGAGGAGTCTTGTGGGGAGTCATACCGCGGATGGCACGGAACAGAATTTTGGAAGGAGCACGGTGATGGAATGGGCCAGATTTCTTGGGGTTGACGATATGGCGCTTGTGGAGGAAGTTGTGGTAGCGCAGCTGAATATGTCCATGTATGCGTCTCGTTTATTGAGTGATTTAATGACATGACAAAATACCTTGTTGCGGAAGAAGCTGCCGGAGATGTTAATCTCCTCACACCTCACGACAACGATCTTCTGGCCAGAGAGAATCTGCTTTGAGATTATAGAAGCCAATCGACCAAGGAGGTGACCCTTGCCATCAATAATGATGGGTGTCGAGGAGAAGGTGGCCATGACAAAGTCTGTATCCAAAACACGCCCTGGTTCAGCATTGAGACTCATGATAATAATTATTTCTGCACTCACCTACGAGATGTGGGGGAGAGTAGAGGTCGTGTTCAGGAGTTCTACACAGAGCGGATAGGCTTTGAGCCTGCTTACCTTGAAGGTCTTGAGGTCGTTTGTCGAATGTGGGAACTTACAACTCTCAGCCACCGTGACTTCCAACTGTGCAGTTCTTCTCGGCAATCTCCGGGCTGTCTTATGTACCCC
>PVYP01006389.1:6711-21164 GCA_002995295.1 Rhizopogon vulgaris
TAGACTCCGACTCCCTTAGCTACCGTAGTGATCGATCTTACACAACGTCAACGTCAACCTAATAATGTACATAACTGGGGACGTCACTTTCACGAGTCCGAGTCGAAATGGACAAAGTCACTTCCGTTCTCTGCCACATTCGAGTAGAATTTACCGGGACTTGTCAAAGACACTTTATGGAACCGAGGCTGGCTCCGAGTTCCATGCTGCAGTCCTGCGGTTACATACATAACACCTGCATTCCGGCGACATCAATGATTTCGGGATCCGTTCGAATAATCGCCGCTGCTGACAACTTTACGCACTCAGCACGCCACAATGCTTTTGAGAGACGCTGGTTCGGAAAGGAGGAGAACAGAACGTCAGCCTACGTCAGCTCAACTAGCACTTACTCGGTTATCCACGCTAGATGATACTGGGAAACAAAAGATGAATCTAACACCTTCAGATGCCGTGCTTTAAGCGCTATGCGTACCCAATGCGGGGCACAACAATTTTTTTTTGTCAGGTACGCAAGGATGACGTCTAAGCTCAACGGTTATGATCCACTGACCTGAGAGGAGTGTTAGATTGACGTGAGCTGCATGCTATTCGTAATATCAAGGGTCGTAGAGTTCAACTCCTTGAAGGAACAAATAATTCATTTTGTCACCTATTCAGCTCCCTTGACTTGTTGATCCAGCCGCCTGGCTCCCACCCATCAATTATGGTCACTGATCATGGGCATCTGTCACTGGCATCGTATGCTGAATTTCCCATGTGTTTTCGTCATTCCCTGATCTTTACCCGGCGGCCCAAATAACTTTTGTCAGTTCAACCGCGACTTCTGACAGGGAAGTTCTAAGCAGTGCTGACATTATTGCTGATCCATTACGTTTCATTTTCGAACAAGGTTGGTTTTTCGGACCCTCCGCTCACGCTGAGCACGAATATTTGACGCCCATTCTTTGCTTTGGATAAAGATAGCGATGACACTTCGCGACGGCCTTACTTACATTCTTTCTCCCTCCTGAGCGAGGCGTTGGTGGTCTGAGCTTGTTGTATCATTTTCCGCTGGAACCCCTTCCCTTCCTTTGCAAAATTCTCGTTACACAAATGAACTTGAACTATACGAAGTTTACTGTTGATAAGTGTACTCCTCGTGACCGTTTCGCGAGAGTCACCCAGATATCATTCCCGACGTCTATCAGGACAAGCATCGATGATTTCTTCCTTGACTCTCCTGTAAGTACCAACCCCTCTTGCTGTTGCTTCTGACCAAATGTCTACCACAGCTTACCTCCTTCTTCCCACCTACCGGGGAGTTCCTTGCTCGCCCTCGAGCCCATTCTGACATGTCCAAGGAACCTGAATGGCGGATCCCCGACCCTCCCTCGGCATGCCCGTTCCCTGAGGACCGTTACGACCACCCTGATCCTCCACGCTCACCGACACCTATCGATTTCTTCCTTCCGCCTACTCCGCCGATGCCCGCCGATAAAGGCCTCGCATCTACCTTGACCTACCTGCCAAGCCCTCCACTCACACAAGAACCCTCGAGTCCCGAGCTCCCTGAGACCCCGAGACCCGCGGGGCTTGAACCTTCACACCCTGTATGGATTTTTGACAGTTCATTACGAGAAGTGGACTTTGACGTTACCTGTCTGAGTGCCCTAGACGAACAACTTTTGCACTCTCCCAAGGATTGTTTCTTGGACGTATGCTGGGCGGAGGCTGTGTATGATGAGATTCAAGTTGAGGCTGAGGCTGAGGTACCAGTGCTGCAGCCTGCCCTGCCGGAGAAGCTACGAAAAATGCAATCACGGACGGAAAGAAACGACGATTGGCTTCAGAGACGCGCAGATCCTATCGTGATGCGAGTGGAGCGTAAACCAGTGAGTGTTTCCTGTTTTTCCCGTCTTAGCAGATATCTGACCAGAGGATTCAAGTCGCCCCTTTCTTCTTCCCCTCTATCATACACGGCACTACCTCCCAAGCGGACATTGTTAGAAGAATCCGAGTCACGTATGTTGTACCAGAATGCAAATCACTCGGTACACTTCTTTCCTGTACCGCAACAACGCGATTCCCGCCCCAAACCCTGCTATTCACATGCGGCAGATGACCCTCCTGACACTCGTTCCCGGAAGACTAGCGGAAAGCTCAAGCTCTTTTCCGACACGTATGATACGCTCGCAGGGTGGCGGCGCACTACGAACTAGCGCTTGATACCCCAGATACAGCAACCTCACCACCCCAACTTAACCTCCACGCTCCTCGACACGCTCCTTACATTTCTTTTCTACCACGCCGCGAGACACGCCCATTCTCTATCTTAATCATATATATCGGTCAGAAACGCGCACTAATCCGCTCGTATTCAACATGTATAATGCCGGAAAACTGCCCGGAGAATTAGACCGCTATATTGTATACAACCGTAGCTAGATCACATGGTAACATGGTCAGTCTAAATACATACATACCACATCTTGTTGAATGCCACATTGGAATTTGTTACTCTTGACCCAGCGTGTCCGAAGCGATCAGAGTCTTTATCAAATCATGCAGGCCGAGTTCGCGTTCCAGCTGGGACAGAGTGAGATAAAGAAGCATCCCTTTACTGGACAATACGTACCTCGAACTTCCGCTTCTTGTCCTCCTGACCTACTTCGGAACCGAATACTTCATCCATCTCTTCCAGAGAAACGCCTGCCGTCTCGGGTACAACGTAAGTTGACCACAGATAGGCTCCGAAACAGGCACATGCAAAAATCATAAAGGTCGCTCTGTGAAAAAGAAATAAAAACGTGCATGGTCCACAAAAGATACATGACGGTAGAAGGTAGAGTTCAGACGTACGTAGGAGAGATCTCCATCAGCGGCGGTGTAACCAAGCCAATCAAGACTGCCAAAGCAGAAAAGAAGCATCAATGGCTGTCATGTCAGTGTAGGTTTCCGGAGGCAGAGAAGGGGACGGACAATTATTGATCCAGTTTGAAGCCGTTGACAAAGCTACGCCCTTGCTTCGCATACTAAGAGGAAATACTTCACTGGGAAGAACCCAACCGATAGGTCCGAAGGAGATGCCGTATGCTGCTGTAAAAGTGTACGTGCAACTATGTTGAATCACTCAAGTGGTTGTGAAGGGAAATAGAGTAAAGCAACGTACAACACTGCTACCCAAGCAGCTGTGGAGTGTGATGCCCAGTCATCTTCAAAAAAATGGATCTATAAGGAAGCTCAGCAGATGTCGGTGACGAAATATTGAACTTACGAAAATTGCAATTAGGAAATGTGATGCCGCCATCATTGCGCTACCGCCTTCGCTGCAGTGAGCCAAAAAGTAATCCGACAAAAGAGATATACGAACCTCTGAGAAGCGGTTTACGGCCTTCAGGAAGCAAACTGAGAAAAACGTGGCATCACAGGAAAAGGAAGAACGCACCCCACTGGTCGAGAAATATGATGGCCGGGATAACCGCAAGGAACTGAACAATTCCGATCCCGCCTGAAACAAGAAGCGTGACGGTATTACCGCGCACCCCTATGCTTTCGACTAGGGTAGGACCATAGTAGAGAAGTGCGTTAATGCCACTCCATTCTAAAGTACAATCCATGTTCAGGAACAGACAGGGTGCTGTGCAGAATCACAAAGATGGCTCTTACGTTGAAAGAACATGATCATAACGCCAATAAGCGTCCGTCTAATGTACTTGCGGCCAAAGAGTCTTATCCATGCTCCGTGTCCATCTTTTGCATCTGTTCCGCGTTGAACGAGAACGATGTTGATTTGCATTTCCAATAACTCAAGCTACGAAACTTCAGGTTCAGGGTAGAGGTACAGAGAAGGAGAAAAAAATACCTGAATCAACGGATCTTCCTTTGCTTCATCAGGGGTACGTAAGCGAAGTTTGGCTAACGTTTGCAGTGCATCATGCATCCGACCACGAAGCACCAACAATCGGGGTGAAGGCGGTAAAATAAAGCATCCAAGGCAAAGTGAGATACCTGGGAGGAACTGGAGCGCCAGCGGAATTCTCCATGAAGCAGATCCAGCGACTAGAACCACAACACCGATGAGACCAACTCGAAATCAAAATCGTGACGAAATCACGAACTGTTCCTTGTAAGAAAACCTGTCCAAAAACCAAACACGACTCCTAGGACAATAGCGAGTTGCTCAAGTGCCATAAGGGATCCACGAAGTTCCGGGGAACTAATCTCTGCTATATAAAGGGGTGAAAGCATGCTATCGCCAATCAGTTAATTAGTGTTAGATGTTCAGGTTTTAAAATCACCTCAAGGCCCCGACTCCGAAACCACCTATCGCTCGCCCTAGTATAAGAGTGTTGAGCGAATGCGCTCCGCATTGAAGCCCGGAACCGAGGCAAAAAACAACTGACAGGATGGTTATGGCACAGTTTTCTAGGAGTAGCGAAGGACCTACGGGAAGCGAAGAAAATGGAGTGACGTCTAGAATACTTGTCTGCCAAAATTCCGCTCGTAATCGCACCAAACAATGCACCAAGTTCGAGAACAGCAGCTGGCGTTTTCAGGTGAGTGGATGTACTAAAGCAGACCGCAACTTAGCGTACTCATTAATCCCTTCTCCCAAGGGCCAATTGGCCAGTGAGCCAGAAAGTCTTTCATGACCAGGACATTCGCAATGACACCTTGGTCATACCCGAATGAAATACCGCCAATACCAGCAAATGCAGCACATGCAACAGCATAACGATTGCGAATTAGACCTGGAATTCCGCTTGGTCCGTACGAATAGTTATAGCTATGACCATCTTCATGAACTACTAGGGAGCCTCCGTGAGGGGTGTCGAGCGTTATGCCCTGCTTATTCCCTAGTAAATATTCAAGAGTAAAATCGACGTTCTCGCTGTCATCTGCTACCGGTGAGCTCGATGCGAGAGTTGCATAGCCATGTGGCTTTGGTTGGAGGACCATGTCAGTCTCAGTTCTTGGACTTTGAGTGAGGTTTTCGACGCCTCGGCTAACGCCGACGCGCAACTACTGCGCAAAGTAACCTATTTCAACTGAAACTGGGCGAGAAAGTAAACCAGAAACAGTAGTTACTAGTAATATATACCTATAAGCATCTGTATAGCGCCAGGATTTGCGGAAAAATCGCTGAATCATCTGTATGCATTCGACCTTAGTTCGTGGGGGTCAGCGTTCAATTGCAAACGAACATCTCAGTCCAATAGACTGAGATGTGAATTCTTATTAGGCACTTACTTTATTTAGTATCTATTCTAGGTACATAGTATTTTCTATTCCGAGTCCAATAGACTGAGATTATCTATTCTAGCTTCCACTCTCGCCCAACCGAAATATCATAACCACAAGAGAAAGTACAGGATATGACACTTCCGAGGATTGTCAGAAACGTTCCGAAAGCGCGGAATTCAACAGTTGGAACACGCAGTACTGGCAACAATTTGCAACATACATAAGCGACGTAAAACTCCTGTCTCCCAGCAGTTTCGAATGCTCGAAATCAAAAGCATTAATCGATGCCTCGTAATGTAAGCAACTATGTAAAGTAGCATGATATGTTTATTATACGCACTCAATATTATCACTCGGACGCTACGTTTGCATCCGCTCCCTCTTCTCTCTCGACTTCAGCCCATAACTGCTCCTCAAATCTCTTACCAATTTCTGAATCAGCATGGTCTAACATTTCGTCCTCCTGCAACTCATCTTCCAGGGCCTCCTCGTCTGTCTCATCCGAGAGTAACGGGTCCTCAATCTCTTGACGTGAATCCTCGTCTATTCGGGCTTTCGATGGGAAACATGCATCGTAGCTCGAGAAGAAAGTGTCCACAACACCAATATTGAATGCGGCGGGAGTAAGGAAGGCGGGCGTGTATAATGCACGATGAGGCGAAAGTCCAGTTTCGTGCTGGCTACTTTGGGTACCAGGAGAATGTGTCGCAGCAGTCGACTGATCGCCCATGGCATCCGCCGCCACGGGGGAACTAGATTTTCGCCCGCGGGGGTGTTTGTTTCCAGACGGATCGTAGCGGTCAAGGAATTTTGAAAAGTACTCTTGCTTACTCACGATACTCACACCGATTGTCTTCAATGCATGTTCGACCGCTGCGTGGTTTATCTGGGAGACGCGAGGATATAAATGAGTTGACAGGTACTTAACAGACATGACACAACAGCTACCTGGTGCAGCGCACCCTTCCAAACCTTCTTCTGGCCCTTGAGCTCGTTGGCCTGTTCCTTCCACAGGGTCGCGCGGTGTACAACATCCGTCGTGAATGCGACTACTGATGCTTGAAGGTACTGCACTAGGTCTGCAGAGATGTAGGAGGCACTGATGTCATCCTCCGGACATTGCACGAGAGGTTTGAATATCCTGTACATGATAAATGAGTGAATGACGGCGAGATTCTCAATCAAGGCGGACCCCACGAGCTTTCCCAAAGGTCCATAATGAAAGAGATCCATACCATCCTTACGGAGGTAGGATGCGTCAATCCCTGCACTTTCGAACTCGTCCCTAACTTTCTGGTGGCGCCCTTTTCTGGGCTTCTCTTCCACAACTGAACCCGACTTTTCTTTTCCCCTTCCCCCAACCTTCCTCCCAGGCTTGATCTTTTCAAGATCCACTGTCACTTCTGCTTCACCTCGGAGCTGAGCACGCTTGCGCCGCATATAAAGCCGCTTTGTAAGGCGCCGCCGAGACACGGGAGACAGTGCTTTTAAACCCACTCCGGTATCAGGGTCCGAGGAATCAGCTGACTCACGAGTCAGATTCTTCTCTTTTTGTGCCTCCGCATCTTCACACAAAATTGAATCTAAGACTTGCAAATGCACGTCCTCGAGTTTCTTGAGCAAATCCTCTCGTTTCCAAGCAGCGATCTTACGCGTGTGCCATTTTTCGAAGCGGACTTTCCCCGCATTGACTTCAATGTCTTCGTCTTCGTCGCACCCCCCGCCCACCATTGATTCGCGCCCGCCAACTTCAGCTGTGATACGCCTCCGTTTTCTTCTCGGAATCATATCCGCACGTGTATCCTTGACCCTCTTTCCCCTTAGCGCCTCTAGTTCCTGAAGTTCCCCGTGTTCCTCTTCAGCGGCAATCGCAGAAGCCATGGCCTCTTCCACAGCTACCCACTTATCCGAGACTTCAATCGCAGCAGGTGGAGTCGGCGCAATTTTACGGATACCCTGATCGGTCTCGGTTTCGCGAGGACTGGTGCATGAGTCCAGAGTAATGAGAAACTCGACGACCTCGACCTCGCCTTTGGTCTTTACAGCATCTGCAATCAAATCTGGTCGCCAGCGAGAGTAGACAGACACTGCATGGAAGAACGCGTCCACCTCTGATTGGGACCAAGAAGAGAGTGAGGAGCGCCAGATCGGTAGCTCTGGTTCATGTGGTGGTAGGTCAAGGTCCTCTTCTACCTGTTCAGGAGGAGAAAGAAAGCCATCTTTGCGAGCTTCTGGAGGAGCGTGAGTAGACTTGGCTGGGGGACCGAGACGGTGTTCTGCCGGTCGCCGAACGCGCATCAAAGTCGGTGAACGTCTCCCTCGTGAATGGATGTGGTAAGTATCAGGAGTGTGCAAGGGAAAGTATTAAGTACTTATGTTTAATCGAAATAATTTACGATTACGTAATGTAAATTCATTTGTGTGCCGCCCGGCCGGTGGTTGACCATTGCTCGTTCTCATACAAGCTTACCATACTACTCCGTCCACCTTCGCTACAATGTCTACAGCACACAGACCGACCTGGGATCCAGCCCAAGCTCGCGATGTCAAAGGGGGCTCTCGCCAATTCTCCGTCCGAGACATGGCGGCACACACAAAACTCAAATTTCGGTACTATCCACTTACCGTCTTTCAGTTATGAAACTCATGATGTGACAGGCAAACCGGACAAACGTCTGTAGGCGAGGTGGCACGGAGAGACTTGCGCGCAGAACTACTAGCAGCAGAGGAGGAAGCACGGAACAAGAAGCGAAAAGCAGAGGGTAAAGAACCGTTAACTGTCACAAATGGAAACGCGTCGGAGGGTACAGAAGACGAGAGTAACAAGAGAAGGAAGCTACTTCAGGATGCTCTCGAGCTGGATAAGGATGATGAGGATGATGATGAGAAAGAGGAGGAGGAAGCAGCCGGATCTGAACGACAGGAGAATGGGGCAGAGGACAAGGAAAGGTGGGTGGAGTATCTTTCCTTATTGACTACTGCTCCTTGACAATGAATTTTACAGCGATGAAGAGTCTGACGAGGAAGACGAGACTGCTGAGTTGATGCGCGAGTTGGAGAAGATTAAGAAGGAGCGCGCAGAAGAGAAAAACCGTGTAGAGCGTGAACAGAACGCGAGTGCCGCAGTGGCACGAGAAGCTGAGATAGCCACATCGAATCCTCTCTTGAATCTCGCTGCAGCGTTGGGGCAGTCACCTGGAATAAGCACAACTGTTCCAGGAACCTTCTCCGTGAAACGGAGATGGGATGACGGTATGCCACTCCCTCTTTCCCATTTGATATTTTGCTTACATTACCCGGTTTAGACTTGATATTCAAGAACCAGGCAGCGAACCAGAAAGATAAATCTGGTCACTTTGTCAACGACCTGCTACGAACAGAATTTCACAAGTACGTCCACTGCGTTCCACGGTACTGCAGCGCCTAACTTCCCCAACACAGAAAATTCATGGCCAAGTTCATCAAATAACTTGGTGGTAAATTCCTTGCGGAGTAACACCGTTTGCAGCCATGTAAATTATGATTGTATAATACCCGGCTAGACCTGGTCCCATTTCCATCCTTCAGCTGCCCACTCTGGCATATCCGCCTCAAAGCACCCGAGGCTCGTCGTATATCTAAGTGCGTGCAGGAAAATATACAATTTTTCTGGCTTCGGATCAGGATGCAACGGTAAGTAGCACTCTGAGCAATACAGTGTTCCTGTCGCTGGGTCCACAGCTGGGGGAGGTGCCTCCATCTGCGAAAGTCGTGACAGAGCTTCTGATTGCGTCAACTGAGTGGATGACGTTTCTTGTGGCGGGGGAGTTTGGGGAAGAGAAGGACCCCCTTTTTTGCGTCTGTTCTGTGGAGGAAGGGGCGCACGCGGGATGTCTTTGGGTGCGAGTGTCCCCTTCGCTCGAAACACGACATCTCGCCAGCGACTCCAATCCTCGTCTTCATCCTAATTTCTATGAGTGCAGCCCTCGACCACCCATACTTTAAATCACACACCTTCATATTCCTGAGCCTTGTAATAATTTCTACTGTTTCAGATGACAGTGGAACAGGTGATCCCATCCCAATATCATGCCCAGTTTCGCGGGGAAGCAATTTCGCTCTAGATTTTTCGTTACCCTCCCCACATAAGTCAAGCGGTATTGATGAGTCTGTGTCATCGGAGGGTTTCAGATTAAGAGCTTCCGGACTATTATCGCTCAGCAAATGTGGCGGCGGCGCTGGTGCAGCACGTTGTTCGCAAGGGATAACGTCAACGCCTCCTTTGCCAAGATTAGGTCCCTATGAAGGGGTGTGAGAATTATCCAGGATGAGACGAGGCGAGACCCTCACCCATATTCGTTCTTCGGAGTATACAGGATCATTGGCTATTGAATGTCCGAGGTACTGTAGATGGACCCGAATCTGATGTGCTAAAAAAACAAGGTTAGTCAGAAGCGTTAGACATAATCTGTGTAATCCCTACATCGACCTGTCATGGGACGACCTTGAAGAAATGATGAGTGTGTTCACAAGAACAGTACATAACGGCAAGTCTCACATCGTAGCACACTCGTGTTCGTAGCAGGATCGTAACGGAGCCGATTGAAAATCGTCTTCGCTTGCTACAAATTGTTGGACACCTTTCATGTTCATTGGTATTGCAGTGCACGTACCTTTCCTTCTGGGTGCACTATATTAAGCCCCATTTGTCGATCAACCGTCAAGAGGGGTTCTTCGCATGTTATTTCCTCGCTGTGTATCCGTTCTTCATGATACCACTTTAGTATAGTCAAAACACTCACGCAGGGAATTCCCCTTTGCAGCGGGCGACGTATTCTTTTCGGACTAGACCATTGACGAACTCCGCCGATAGTGAACGCGCTAGATCTGCATTCAAGGGTATGATCATTAAACCAGATGTAAGTCTATCCAAGCGATTAATCGCTGCAACGAGCCAGTGAATTAGATCAATATTGAGGAGACATGAGACGTACTGTAGATTTTTGGGAAATTGGATTCGTTACGGAGGATTTCCACTAAGCTGTGGCGGTAATACCGGCCAGATGCATGTACTGGCTGTGTCACAATGCGGTTCAGTTGTAGTGAGGGGAGATTTGCCAAGGACGAACTATGCTACCAGGTTTATCAATAACCAAGAAGTCACGCTCCTTATCATGTAGTACGATTTTCACGGGTGTAGACGTGACCGGAGGTTCATGCCGATGAACAACATTCCTGCGCATATAATGAATAAAGGCTGACTTCCAACGTAGAGATAAAGTGCTCACTCTATACGATCGCCGTTCCTGACTACTGTATCTGGTCTTGCGACCTTGCCATTAACTGTTGTCACGCCAGATTCAAGGGCATACCGCTGTGCAATAAATAGTGACTTGTAGAGAAGAAGAAAAATGGATGTTTAGGCACCTACATAGTACTCCATCGATCGATCCCTGAATTCCGTGGACACGATTTCTAATATCTCTCTCCCAAGCCAACGCTCCTTTGCCATAGTGGTATATGGGTACCAATATGGCGCGAGCTTCTTTAATGCCGGTGCATCCTTCGGAGGTAATTGCAGCTCATCGGATGTGGCTCGATCAGACATGGCTGCGGTTAGGAACCTCGCAAGGACGTGACGAAATTGACCGAGCGATGATAGTGTTGTGAGTGGAAGACGCTCACGGGACTCGCGCTTGAATTGGAGAATGTGGGCCACAGCGACGTTGCTCCAGAAGAGCTTTACTGACTTGAGTGAGTTCAATGCGAAACAGTCGAAGTCCTAATTCACTTCAGCTACTAGATCTAATGCCTTTGACTGGTCTCGCGCAGGTTTCTACTTCAAAGTCAGCTCGCAAAAACTCGTGTGGCTGTGTATGCCAGCGGTTCAAATTGTTCCATCCAGATCTGTCGACGCCCAGCAGTGGCACCGGGTATTTCTAAGGTGGTCTAAGG
This sequence comes from Rhizopogon vulgaris, assembly GCA_002995295.1. Taxonomy (NCBI): domain Eukaryota; kingdom Fungi; phylum Basidiomycota; class Agaricomycetes; order Boletales; family Rhizopogonaceae; genus Rhizopogon; species Rhizopogon vulgaris. The sequence continues at coordinate 17,872 of PVYP01006389.1, forward strand.
CGATCCACAGCTGTTACATGGCATTAATTACTGCTGCGTGTGGACGTGACAGGCAGTAGAAGCTCGCTTAGATTCAATGTTACGATTGCTTCGTCGAAGAGTCAATTAACTTTCCTCTTTTGCTGGTTTGCACTCCAAAGTTTGTTGTGAGTGTTTTCTCTTACAAATCAACACCTGTCAATCAACTGACTCCCCTTGAATTCATCTCCGTATCACATGCATACAAGTCCAAGCCATCTGCCAAACCTGTGTTGGTAAGTTGCACTAACTAATCAAGTCCGAGGAAGACAATATTCATTTACTTAGGCCAGTAAATTATTACTAATGTGCCATGGCTGCGCAGGATCATCGCTTCCTCCACACTCCTGCCAAACATCGAATATCGATTAAGCTACATAGGTCCCAGAACCCGACGTAGCGCACCCGCGGATTCTCTTTAAGTTAGACAAAACACAGGTTAACGTTCGTGGCTCTTTCCGACAAATTCACCGACTTTGGTTAGTGATAAATCACTGACTTAAGGAACTTCCGTACACCGTGGTGCGCGGCGACCACATAATAATAAGTATTGCAGGAAATGGTATGGATCTAATATTTAGTGGGCGTGATCAGATGTGGCGTTTGCTCCAAAACATATAAATGTCACTTCAGATCAACTCCAGATCTGTAGTTCTCCCTCCCAGCGACATTTCATAGGCGCCGCCATGGGCAACAAGCATTCCTCTCTCCTGGTCCCCAATCAGTCTCGAGAACGGCATATCGGCGTTAACACCAATCATGATCATCCTACTCCGATATCTCATGTCAGTCTAAAATGTCACAAATCGCAGCCTTCACTTATGAAGTCAATATCATCACACGAGACGATTTCGAGCGAGAATCATATCTGGCCTTCCCATAATCATCATCTGAACGACTTTCCTTCCCCCCCTAAGATCACAGTATACACACCCTTAATGCCTTCCATTTCGCGGCAAGATATCGAGGCACGCGCATACAGTACATTTCTCAAATCCTTTCCAGAATATCAGATCACCTGGATACTCGACACTCTTCGGAGGACGGATTTCGGTAGATTGGATCGAACAGGCGAAACATATGTAGATTACATGGGTGGAGCGCAGCACCCTGAGAGCCTCGTTCGCGTTCACAGCTCCTTCCTAAACGAAAGCGTTATGGGAAACACACATTCGGTCAGTAATAGGTATGCGATTTCCATAGATATCTGCCGACCGCTGCTAATCTAATTTGCTGTTAGCTCTAAGCTATCATCACAGTGCGCTGACGAGGCGCGGGATGCCGTTCTTTCGTTCTTTCACGCGCCGCCGGGATACACCGTCATATTTACGGCAAATGCAACAGGGGCACTGAAACTTGTTGGGGAATCGTATCCTTTCACCACCAACAGTACGTATATCCTCGGCGCCGACTCTCATAATAGCGTCCATGGAATCCGACAGTATGCATCAAACCGTGGAGCTGAGGCGCATTACATTCCATCAACTAGTACTGGAGGTTTCGTCCTATCTACTGCCAAGGTATGTATATGCCGCATATATGTGCCTTAACTTTGTGTAACTAGCCCCTGAATGTTTGTTCTCCACTGCAGGATATCTTGCGTCAGCATAAGCCACAAAACGCATCGTCCCTTTTTGCCCTGACGGGCCTTTCCAATATATCTAATGCGAAAAATCCACTCTCAGTCCTCAAATTTGCATCCTCACTTGGTTACAACACACTTTTGGATGCTGCCGCACTGGCACCATCATCTGTCATTTCTCTTACGGAAACCCCTGTTGATGCTATGGCCATCAGCTTCTACAAGATGTTCGGTTACCCGACCGGTGTCGGAGCCCTCATCGTTAAAGAGTCATTCCTGAAGACCTTGCAACGGCCATGGTTCGCTGGAGGAACCGTTGATGTCGTCCAGGTGCCAGGTTCAATTGTTACCAGAGCAAGCAATCTTCATGAGCAGTTTGAGGTGTGCTTCACTCTCCCAGTGTCTACTTTCAAATTTATTGACATTTTTTTAGGATGGAACCATCAATTTTATGACATTGCCGGCGATCACGGACGGTTTACGATTCCTCTCTGCATATCTTCCTTTCCTCCCTCTCCGCCTGTCGTGTCTCACCCACTACCTTGTCGCCGCGCTCTCTCGTCTGAGGCATGATTCAACTGGAACCCCTGTCGTCAAGATCTTATCCAAGCTTCCTTCTAGGCGACTTAAGTCTGTTGGAGAACAGGCCGATAGCGGATCTACTATCTCACTTATCTTCCTCTCAGCAAGTGTTTATTTTCCGCAGTTTTTCTCGCTTATAAATCCTTGTAACACAGCCTTCTGGAGCGATGTTCCCAAACAGCTTCATCGAGAACGCTGCAGTGTCGCAGCACATTTCTCTCCGCACAGGTTGCATGTGCAACCCCGGGGGTGCGGCGGCATTACTCGGTATTCAAGATCAGATGGAGGGGCTGTATCCTGGCGTAACGCTCAAAGACTTTGAGTGCGTCGTTGGCCGCGAGCTTGGAGTTGTGCGGATCAGTCTAGGACTCGCGAGCAATTTCCGGGACGTGTGGAAAGTTGTGACATTCGCTTCGTCCCTGGCAGACAGCCGCACGCGCCAGGCACTTTGGGACGCTTGGACAAATGTTCCTATCGGACAGGCTATGTAGATCAGACATTTGCCAAGACTTCCGCGTGATCTCTTTCTCTCTCTGTGTATGGGCGGAATCTTGGGGAATCCCATTGGACGGATAAATATGACAAGGAACTACAACAATTTTAGATGTTTCTCACACGCCACTTCGTCTTTCCGATCATTTGTATCACGTAGCACCATATAATCTTGTACCTTTTTACACCCCTTATTGTTCTGCTATCCTCCTTTAGTGTACGCTTCCAGACCTTCCTTGTCCATAATATCTCTGTGTAGTCCAGTACATCTATCTATTAACTGTTATTACCATCTTTGTCTGGTCGATTTTTGTTCCTCTGGAGCCATGGTACAACAACGTCAGGCCCTACTTCGTACTGGCATATATTAAGCTCACTTCAGCTTAAGCGAGCGCTTTTCAATGGTGGAGAGGCAACTCAAGCGGCGTTATGCGCTCGGCTGAAATCAAACTCAGAATGAGCAGTTTGAACTTTTAGATTTGAGGACTGTCAATGAACCTACACCCTGTTGGCGGCCTCCGTCAACAAACCATAAGCTACGCGTAAGTAATAAGGCCGGATATGTATGATGATAGTCGGGTTTTTCCCTTTGGTGAACGAAATGTGTAACATCGCACCC
>PVYP01006409.1:37597-56041 GCA_002995295.1 Rhizopogon vulgaris
GTGTTTAGTTGTGTTTAGTACTTAGCAAAACCCGCTTGATAGACGGTCCACCTATTATTGACACACCTTGTGAAGTTCCGCGGAGGTAACCGTAACCTGAATATCTGCTGTACTGAATGGATCGGTGTACACTGGTGTACATGGGCTGCAAATGTGCACCACCATTGATTGATGACGTAGGTCACACGCACGAAAAGAGATGCGTGAACCTAGCGCCGTCGGACGCGGAATGAATTTAACGCTCTGCTCTTATCCCTTCGTTACGAGATGGTATTGTATTCGTCCATAATGTCAGTCTGTCAGGCGTTTTCTGGAAAGCTGTCATTCCAAAAGTTTCGTTGTAAAGAAGTCAGAAGAAATGAACGGGCAGAATTTCTGCTAGTACTAGGTACCGAACGTTGGACAGTTCGCCGTGACACACCGTTGCAAACGGAAGCCGTTGTACGGGAATGACGAGTCTGTACTAGTGACGCAAGTTTGGTCGATACAAAAAATTCAGGTTTGCGATCTGAAGCTTGAGCAGGCACAATTATTCCTTTTGCCATCCCCCCACGAGAAAATGTGCAGGTAGCCTAGTTAGAATGATGAAGATCTCATGGTTTTGGGCTTGTGGGGTGAGTCGAAAGTTGTATGCCATCTTGAAATGACTATTCGGTGACATGTCCACCACCTACCGAGTAACTTTTCTGTGTGCACAATTCGCGTTATAGAGATTAAGGTCAAAGCTTTGACCAGTTCGAAGAATGTTCAAGTTAGGAGTAGGCAGTGACCGTGACCACTGACCTAGTGGCTAGTGCACGGCAACACAGCCACAACACCCCACCCTCGACTTCAAGTTTGTGTCGACTTTGACTTGGATCCTTTCATTCGACATCATTATTTGCACTGGAACATTATTATGTCTTTCGAGCATGCACCCGTTACCAAAGGTTTGATGAGGCTCCTTCTCTGTACGAACTAGCCCATTTACTTTGCCTACCTTGAGGTCTCATGATAGGTTGCGCATTGACATCCATCATCGGCGGCATTTTCGATGTCAAGCACTACTTACATCTTCAGGTTTGAGTTCTGAACTGCCCAACCCAGAGATTATTGGCTTAGCTAGCTATGTTCTTGTAGCTCGTGCCTCACGTGTCACACAACCATCAGGTATCGGAGTAATGTCCATCCATGCTTCACAAAACTGAATCTGAAATAGACCAAATTCTTCTTTACAGTATTGGCGCCTCTTGCTTCATCATACTGCGTTCTCAAACTCGAGCGATCTCCTTGTTGCTGAGATTCTACTATATGGCGTCGGGGTACATATAGAACGTCAGTTTGGAAGCGTCAAATTCGCGGTATGTCGCCATGTATCCCTTTCAAACTTTGACGCACTAATCATGACGAAGTCGTTTTCCTTGGCCTCCGTGATGCTCGCAACACTACTAGAATTTGTCACTCTCCTACTATTCCATAACATGGGAATCAACCAGATACCTTCTGGTCCATCGGCGCTGGTCTTCAGCATTATGTACCAGTGGTATAGGCTGACTCCACCAGCTTACCATTTTCGAATATTTGGATTTGCCGCGAGCAATAAAGCATTCATGTACATCCTTGCCTCTCAGGTAATGTCTTGTTTTTGGTCACAGTCATACCACCAATTCAACTCCACAGCTTGCTTTAGGGCACCTTCCGGGTTCATTTGCCTCGACTGTCGTTGGACTCCTCACTGGCTTCGTATATCGCTCGGAACTTGTGAATATTAAAAGCTGGCGACTGTCGCCTTCTGTAATCCGTTTTAGTACGCGCTTCCTGCTCCCTTTGGTGGGCTCTACTCGTCCACCACAGCGTTCTACCCGTGCCCGTCCGGAAACGTCCCGCCACACGTCAAACACTGAAATCGGGGATGAAGAATTAATAACCACCGCACGTCCGGTGACAGGCACAGAAGAAACTGGAGGTTCTGTCGTGCGGGAATGGGTTAACGAACTCACCGGAAGGAACGAGCAAGGCACCACAGGGGTTCGCGTTCCCAGTGATGCTGAGATTACTCATTTGACCAATATGTTCCCCAACGTGCAACGAGCCGTCATCGTAGGGGCATTACAGAGGAGGTAAGTTTTCCTATTATCCCACGAGATAGCGCTTCGCACTGACATGTGACTTCTAGTCCAAATATTGAAAGTGCGGTCGAATTGCTTCTAGCGTCGTCATTATTGTAGCCTGTCCGCATCTCTGCGTAGAAACGGTGTCTTGCACAAATATAGCGATATCTGTTAGCGCACAAAGATAGCCTTAAAATATGTAGCTCGGTATGACTATCATGAAAACTATATTCAAGCCGCGGATTCGGGTTCATCCCCCTCAAACGCCTCACCATCCTCGTCTTCAGTGGTGAAGGCAGTCATGGGCACAGCGTAGAGACGGATCACGGACTAAAAAAAGGTATGAGCATGGGAGCAGGGAGCGAAATGCGCAGATAACATTACCTTATTAGGGTCCTTGATCAGGACGTACTTGCCCTCAGGCATTTTCATACATAAATCAGTGATCGTTCTAACGATACCCCAGCCATTAGCGAGAGAGACGTTAAGCTGAGCAGCGAAGTCGGTCGGACGCATAGAGGCCGTGCTTAAAATGACGTGTCGCGTATTGTCCTTAGGGTTCCCACGCGAGATATAACTGTAAAAGATTCGTCAAAATCAAGAGGGAAATCGAAGCGCGACAAGGAATGCGAAGTGCTCGGAATGAACAGGAAATAGTGGAGCTTACCCTATTTTCATTAGTTCAGCTCCTGCCAGTACACTCTGCACAGTCCACTTGGCCAGCTTGCAACTGTTGTTTTTCATTTCGGTAGCTACCACAGCCCCACGCTGTGAATCTAGCTTCGATCTCCAGTCAGGAGCACCGCCTGCTCCCTGGGCACGGGGATCAAATTCGTTCAGCGCACGAATGGTGACCAATCCTTGACCCTCTTGTGGATTTCCTGTTCCGGGAATAAAAGCATCCACCTCCGTGCGGATACAGATCTTCACATCTTCATCCTCAGTGATACCAAGGTCGAAAACGCGATAACGGTACCCGCAAGACGCCAAAGGCTCTGTCTCTTCAGGGCCATAGAAGGGGTTAGCGTGAGAGAAGTCCGCTGTGATGTTTTCCTGAACGGATTGGAATCCAAAGTTTTGATTGATATAAGTTGCCTCTAACGAAAGTGATGTGGCCGAATTAATGGATGGCGGCTCCGGAACGGCTGTCTTCTCAGTCGGATTGTTTGGGTTTGGCGGTGCAGGGTCCTGCGGAGGGTCTGAAGCGTTCTCATTCACCGTAACCGTGTCGAATGGACCACCGTCACGTTTATCAAAGTATAAATTATTACCCTCACGGAGGATAACAATGTCCCAGGGGTAGACTGATCGAGGTGCGCACATGAGGACTGATAGGATAGCATCTGTTGTGTAGATATTGGCAACACTTTTGGAGACCAACTGCGTGCAAAGTTATGTATTGTAAGGTACAGACACAACATAACATACCTGCTGGATGACTGGGTCATCAGAAGTTGTGGTATTGTACTTGATGCGGTCCACGAGTTGTAACGGACGTTCGGTCTTCGTCGTAATTCGATCATATGATTTATCATATGCAAAAACGCGTCCGTAAGTATCACTAGGGGTATGTTAAACTCTGTAAAAGCAGAAAACCCACGATCACTCACATATCTTCCGGCTCGTCGACCTCAAGCTTCAGCTTGGCAAGGCGATGGAACTCGATTTCCTCCAGCATGGTCCATTGCGGACTGATTGCAACAGAGGATTCACGAGTGCGGTTTGTCTAATCAAAAAGAACATAAGCTCAGTCAGAAATAAATAGGACGTTAAGTAAACCTTTTCCCAATCTCTCCATCCTTTGCGACCCCCACGTTGTGCACCACCCCGGGCATTGAAACCACCACGAGCACCCCGAGCACCACCACGGGGAACAAAAGATCCGCCACCACGTCCAGTAGCCCTTCCACGAGTGAATCCGCCACCCCTGCGAGGAGGAGCAGCTTTGTTGTCCACCAGAGAGAAACTAGATTCATCTTCCACATGGAAGTAAGCAAAAGCGCTTGCAGTCCCACTGCCGAACGCCTGAGCACCATCTCTTCTTGAGCGGCCTGCACCGCGCGCATCTCTCGTTGAGGGAAGTCCTACTGTAGCCTGGCGGTTGTCGCCAGTGGGATCATTCCAATCAGCGAAACGGCCAAGTTTATCAGATTTTGAAAAAGGTGCATATGGGATGTCCTTGAACTTGAATTGTTCAGGAATGTTAGAAGACGATGGGCCCCATCCTCCATCAGGGTTATTGTGAATTTTCGGTAAAGTGAAGGAAGCCATTGTGGTCGGCGTTGACGTTGATGGCGGGCTCAGTGCAAAAATGACCTACCGAAATTTTGAGTTCAGGAGGGCGTGTGAATTTGGTCTTCATCCTCCTACAGTCATGAAGTGGGTATGAATCATTGAATCGTTCCTCTCAAAGTTTATTCCACTAATCCTTGACTTCTGGTAGTGTCGTGCGCGAAATCAATAAGATCAACGAACGTGAGCTCGAACTCGGGATTTCAGGATCATGGCATGATGAGTACAAGGGTAAGTTGCCGTTCATTGTTTCGCTCTAATCCTTACGCACAACACCCACCATTCTAGATTCTGCGTATGTATTCATCGGCGGTCTGCACTTTGACCTGACTGAAGGTGATGTGATTACAATATTTTCCCAGTGCGTCGGTTACTCCAGCTATTTGAATGTCACTGAACCACTTGCAAAGGTTCGGGGAAGTTATGGATGTCAATCTTCCTCGAGACAAAACCACTGGGAAGACCAAGGGATTTGCATTCCTTATGTATGAAGATCAACGGTCCACCGTACTGGCTGTCGATAACCTCAATGGTGCTAATGTTCTGGGCAAGACGCTGCGTGTGGATCATGTAAAGAACTACAAGCAGCCAAAAGTAAAAGGCGAAGATGGAGAATGGGAGGAACCCGAAGAACAGAGTTTGAACGCCAAACCACAGACGATTATAGGTGAGTGCGCCCCCTTTCAACTGTAGGCAGACTTTAACATGTGTTACCGTCGCAGATGAAGGTCCAGCGTCGGATTCAGATGCATCTTCGGTCATTTCTCTCGATCCTGAGGACCCTATGCGGGAATATATTCTGGCACAGAGAAAAGAAGAAAAGGCCTTGAAGAAATCAAAGAAGTCAAAGAAGAAGTCAAAGAAGTCGAAAACGGAGAAAACATCCAAGAAGCGGCACCGCGACGACGACAGGCGATGATAAAGAATGAGCAACCACAAGTGTCACCCCTTATTTTGTTCTTGATATCGCTAGACTCTGTTAATTCAACGACATATTATGTATGACATGGGACGTAGGAAAAGGAGTCCCCATCCTCGGTAAAGATCTTATGAAGATTCCCGCGGCAAGAATGAATGGATGCGATGACCGAACAGCACTCGGGAACTGGTAAAGTTTGAATCAAGACAAATTCCATAATTAATTCTGGCAATGGCATGTGATCGGCGGAACTGCCACCAGGCTGACTGGTTAAGCAACTATGAGAACCTGCAGAGACTGACTGATCGCAGGCTCTGACCCTTCGAAGAAAGTTAATAATATTTCAGTTGACGGGTGCAGAAGATTTCTTCGCTACCGTTTGTACTGGAGAATTCCGGGGAGTTTTAAGTTAGTTTTAACCACAGACAAGACCCCTGAGAATGGCCGTTTGGTGGGAGAATTTATGACTGTCGATCATCGAAGATATGCACAGAGAAGAAGCTTGGACAGGCAAAGTCATTATTAGATGGTACCATTATTAGTGTGTCACAGGTGTTCACTCACCTATCATGCCTGTCATTGAGGACATACGTGAGATGTGAGAGAGCCTGAGGGAAAAGCCGATGTCACCAAATTTACTACCTTCTGCACCCAAAGCAAGGGACTTCCCGTGTCCGAGGACTCCTTAGCCGTCCGTATGTGATCTTGAAATGATTTCGCGGGCTCGGATCCACTTAATTGAAGTGGAGGAATGTGACTGGCTCGGGTGCTCTGCTTCATTCATCAATGAATCATCATCAAACATACAGCCTTGATGCCAACCGGTAGCACACAAGATAGATATTTATGAGCTACATCATATATCATAGATTCATCACTTACCAATGGAGCACAGAGCACTCGGCCGAGAGGATGGGAGAACGACGGCTGTTCATACGCAATCAATTTGAAATTTCAGATCAGCGTCATAGCCTGAGCTAACGCAGAAATGGTGGTTTACTTTGCTGTCTTGAAGAGGCTTGCATTCCAGGCATACTTAAACCCAGCCTTCGTGCAGTGACTTGATTTGGTGTCAAGCATTGGCTAAGCGTGCGGAATTAGATTACACTTCGCGACCGTGACGGCGGGACTCATGCAGTTACGGTGTTATCCCTCTTTCTAGTTTCTTTGCACGGACGCGCATAGATGCCGAAGACCTTTCCTTTGAGAAGGGAGTATGAGCTTCTACCTGAATCAACACATATCCCGACTTGCTCGCTCTCCAGACACTCGAGAAGTGAGCGCACGAACATACATCATGCGAATTCGTCGCTTGCAACGCCTTCCAACTCAAATAAAAGCATCGCAACACCACCCTGGATAGAGAAATGAGTGTAGAACTGCAGTGACTCGGACAGTGTCTTGAAGGGACATACTATAAGCAAGGCATGAAAGTGTCCGCTGCAGACTAAGCACGCTCCAAGGCAATACAGGGATGACAGGTCGTTCAGACTGACCCCGTCCGCACCGGGGAAAGGACTGCATCCTCCTATCTACTAGGTGAATAAAATTATGATTCAAAAATCTACTAGTGTACGACACAGCGCAGTTTTTAGAATTGTTTAAATTACTGGACGGTCTCTTGTCTCTTTCAGGCACTGTGTCTTGACTGCTAGATCTCATCCACAGAGAAGGGGAGACTGTCTTCGTTCTCTCATGAGGGGGATTGATCGTCCAGCGAATGCTCGCTCTTGAAAATTGTTCTGATTATCTAATTATCTAATAGATTTCTGCGCTTAGAAACGGAGTCTATTGTCTTTCAACGTCAACGCGCCGACGTTAACAACCACTGTGGTTCGTGTTTTTGTCTCTTTCACTGAGGTGAGATTCTTCAAAAAGGGTTAAAAATCGCGTCCAACAGGTGTTTTTCACATTTATTCTATCACCCTTATAACGCGATCTTCTCTATGGTCCCTATGACGCGTTCTGCCCAGTCAACACCAACCAGAACCAAACCTCGTTCTAGTATTGGCACAACAGATCTGCCAACACCAAGCACATCTCCCCGCCGTGCTCCCCATTGCAAAACATGCCACCGACCCAGGCAGGGTCATCCTCGCACCGGCTGTCCTTATGCTGAGCCCATGGTATCACCTCAGATTAGTGATGCAACAGAAGATGGTATTTTGGACGAACTGTCGTCCTTGCACATCGTGAATCCCAATGACGAGCCTCCCCTTTCCCCTGATACACCCACCCAATCCAAAAACCCCAAACGTCGACTCTCCGTTCGTTTCGCCCTCCTTCCAGCAGGAAGTCTCGCCTCGCTTTCCAGCACATCTTCGGAAATCGTGGAGAGGCTTCTCCAACCAGGAATGATGAGTAGTGTGTCTGATGCTGAGGATGGTCAAAACCCGATATTGCAATGGAGGCAGACCCTAGATGGTCCTAAATCACCTTCGGAAGACAGCACCGAGGCCTCAGAACTCGACGCCGAGGAAAGGGAGCTATACGCAACCAATCACGCTAGTTCTCGTACTAGACTCTCACGTCTTATGCCGTGCACGCTGCAAACCCCAACTCCGAGCCTCGAATCCGCAGCACTATCTTTTCGCCAACATTCAAGTGATTATGTAGATATGAACAAAACAGACTTCCTGGATCCCGAACCGGAAAGGAAGCCTCTAGCTCGAACGATGAGCGCCGACGAGAGGTCATTGTTCCTTGATAACCTCACACAATCATCAGGGGTTGCGCCTGCCATGCTATTTTCTGTCCCATTGATTGATCTCAAGACCGTGCGACGTGACGCAGAGAAACTAGGCTTCAACGTTAGAGTTTTGCCGAATGGAAGCTCGCTTGAGCACCGATGGGTTATATTGGCTAAAGAGGAGGGTGCGGCGAAATTCCTTGAAACACGCCTCATGGAGGAAGAAGAGAAAGGGCGCAAGGCAAAGAGGGGTGCAGGTCATCTTGGCGCTGCTGCTAGTGGAGCATTAGTGGGTGCTGTAGCGACGTTCACCGGACTGGCTTTCGCTTGACATGATTTCCTTATTGACGATCGTCTTGTATGTGTATCTTGTTAGTGTGGTCATGTACTATTAGATCTGCAGGCTCAGTTGAACTCTGGCAGCCACGTGGATTGGTTGTAGTTTTTGAGCTGTGCTAGTCGTATGCTACATAACAGTGTTAATCTCCCTTAGTCAGACCTAAAAGCTTAAAGATTCTAATAAAGCGCTAGTGTGGGGCCATACTACTTCACTTGCTGTATCGAAATGTCCACATCGTCGGGAGACACTCTTGAGAGTTTTAAAACATACACCCTGGGAGCTGAGCAAGACGAACAGGGCAGCGGGGATCTTCCAACTTATAATGATGTTGCCGCTCAAAGCGGCCCAAATTCACGGTGCGCAAACAGGAGAGCAAGTTGATCATCTAAATCTTACCTGCTGATTGATGGTAGGTTTGGTCGCTGGAGAGGCTGGATAGAAAAGAGGTGAGTGCGCTGGCGCTTACTAGTACAACGCTAATTACTTCGCTCGGGATGCAGAGCGGCAGAGCGTTATGCAGAAGTCACACCCGAGGAATATGAGCGTAGGCGAGCTAGAGGCTGGGGTGACGACCAGTCATCGCAATCTGTATGTGTGCACTTCTCCCCATAATATACTTATACTAAGCGTCTTATCTGGCACCACACAGGTAGATAGTCAAGATCTGCTCACCCCAACTGTCCAGGATCCACAGCAACTTCAGCATGCTAATCGGAACGCAACCCCGCTGCGTTTAAGAATAAATGCGGATTTGCCCACTCCTCCTTCTCCCTCCCCTTCCGAAACTCTTCTTGATTCATCCATAAGCTCTGAACCCTTGCTGGAACCTTCTCTACACATACCAGAGGAACATTTGTCTCCAACTCACCTCTCAATCTACCATTTTGGGTCGCGTTTCTTACCGCACTCAACCGTGCCCATCAGATGTATTCTTCCTCTCCATCGCGATCGTCTCTTGCTCATAGGCACCGATACTGGGTTGTCCGTGCTTAACATGTTCCCTGCCAAGTGGGCTGATGAAACGAGTGGGGGTACTGGTCTCATTCAGAAAGGACCCGCTGACGCACAAGTCAGAGTGATCTGGAAAGGAGAGGCGTAAGTGGATACCTTTGACGCCTTCTACTTAGTAACGTCCGGCGTGGTGCGCCGTTTGTCGCAGTGTTTACCAGATGTCGATCCTAGAGCATGAGGACGTTGGCGATATGACACCGCAAGGGGTTGTGCTAGCATTGGTGGGCCCTGAGATCGACGGACTTCCGTCTTCTGGCTCCCACCAAGAACCCCCGCGTTCTCTCAGAATGTATAAGCTCGCAAGCCTGACAAGCCTAGCGAAGTGGGTCATCTCGCAACAAGTGAGGGAACTTTCGAGACTTCCCTGACCGCGTCGTCACACTCACTCCATGGGACAGGTCGCAAAGCCAATTGATTTGCGCAGGTCGTCAGACTGGCGTCCTCAAGAGTTACCTGTGAAGAAGCATAGACCAACAAGTAGCATCACTAAGGGCCTGCGGAATCTCATGACTGAATCTCCTATTCGCGCACCGGCGAGTTTCCTTGCATCGTCAAGTACAAAGCGGCCGCCAGCGACAAGAAAGGATTCATCTTGGGATATCGTCGACGATTTACCACTGCGCTGGGCTACTGAATTTACGTCTCTTTCGTCGATCGGCTCCAGAATATCGAATACGAGTGTGATCTGCTATTCCCTTTGGCATGAAGGCAGTGCGAGGTCCACCCGTCGTGCACTGCTTGCTGTAGCGACCAAGACCAACATATTTTTATACGAGACTCCGAAAGGGGAGAGGGCTTTTCACTTTGTGAAGGTATGTACCGATGCAGATCAGCCCACCAAGCATTTGCTTGAATTTTTGCAGGAATTTTATACGCCGATACAACCACGCGCTCTTACTTTTGTCCAACAATCCGTGCAAGAAATGTTTCGATCGCCGTCGGATGTCGGACCTCCTGGAACATCTAATGGACACTACCACAGCCGTGGAGCCTCCGACTCTGTAATTGCTACATACGGAGCGCAGACGGCGATTTTTGTCGTGTTCGACAAAAAGGCTGGTATCATACGGATAGCTGATTCAGCCGTCACGGAAGTGGAAATGGTCGAAAGTGTAGGGGGCATCAGTGGCCTACCCCCAATTTCTGGAAGTGGATCCGGTGGGAGTCTGGGAGGGTCTCTTGGAACTCGTCGGTCTCGTGCTTCCCTTGACTTTTCAAATACAAGAGAACCCAAGGCTTCTTGGATTTTACCCTCAAGGGTCGATATTCCGCTTACGCAGACGTCATATTCCAACAACAGTGTATACATCCTCACGCGCGGAAAAATCACGCACGTCGTCGCTTCGCCTCTTCCAGCATCCATTCAGGCCACGCCTCCTTTATACACCGTAACGTGGAATTATCCGCCTTCGAGCGTGACTGCGCGAATGCATTTGCCAGCACCGTGCAATTCACAAACACAAGATAGTACTTCCGAGCCTTCCTTGCAACTGATTGGGATGGGCGAGGAAGGCGTCGAGGTGCACGAGGTGCCTTTAACATATATTTCGGGGAGCTACAAAGGTAAAGGTAAAGCGCTTCCTGAGCCTCCCTTTGCGCAGAATGCACTTGGCGAGACTGGTTTCCTCACAACTGGAGGACATTGGCATCGTTATATTGGTGCGCCTCAGTTGGAGAGCCTGAATTCCGCCATGTCTGCCAGCTCGATTGAGAGTATCGGGACGGAAGAACTTTCATCGCGTGTGAAGGCAGAGGAAGGCGTGTATGGATGGTGGCGGAAGGAGTGGGAGGACTGGCGAATCTTCTGGTTAGGAGGTGACGCAACGAACGGGGCTAGCTACAGCCCGGCTGGTAGCGCAGGCTGGTGAATGACATGGGACATGCTAACCCGATACTAGCCATTCACCTATTCATACTTACTACTCCAGTGTCACATTGTAACTGTACCAGTAACACAACACGAAGAGTCCAAAACAACGGAATGCAGTAAATATTACACATGCAAGAGATATTGATATACTGTATGGTTCCCGTGAATAGCAGCGATAGATGCGAAAACACAAGGTAAGTAAAGGAATGTAAGGCGACAACATGATATAACGCGAATTTCATGGTTTCCGGGAGTCCATCTTCGAGGAAGGTCCTGCTCCAGTCTCGTCCATCGAGTACCTAACTCTATGAGTTTGCGGGCGAGTGTCAGGTTGAGAGGACTGAGGCTTCCGCGCCCGAATAACAACGAACGACTTTCCAGCATCTTTGGAGGGGGGATTACCCTCGGGCGCCGCTTCACTCGCACCACTGTCCAACCGATCCCCATCACTATGTCTGCGATTCCTTCGGATATTGTACCAATGCCTCTTCTTTGGCTGATCAGGATCACTGGTCCTCGGCTCGCCGCTGTTAGTCTTGGCAGCCACCAATGGATGCTCCTCCTGTGGAGGGGCATTTACAACAGGCGTAGCACTTAATGCAGCCACATCTCCGATAATAATTGCAGTCTGGCTCTTCGTGCGATGTGGCATCATTGCACCAGGGGGAAGTGCAGAGTTCGTAAGAGCAGGAAGACGCGCGACATTTGCCATGGAAGCAGTTGGAGTAGGAAGCTCTTCATTATCATAAATCGTCTTCGTCCCAGGCGCCGGCCCACTGCCCTTGCGCTCCATGCTAGGAAACGTGAAGGTCGAACTCCCTGCTGCGCCACCCGCAATTGCGTACGGAGACTCATAGTGGGCCCGACCACCACCGACGCGGGAGAAGCCTGAGTTGGCGTTTTGGGGAGGGGTGCTGTTTGATGTGCGGTCGTACGAGAGACGGGAACCGGGTCCTGGGAACGGCTGCCATGCGCCCATAATATAACCACTTTCGGCGTCGTCGTCGCTGTCTTCCCTGTATGGCTGCAGAGCGTGCTCCGGTCGCAATACAGACGGTGGGGGCCCGGCAGAATGGTGTGAGGAGCCAGAGCCGGAACCTTTGCCTTTCTGTGCAAACGACGCGTTGGGTGGCGCATATGAAGACGAATCGGGTGCATTAAAGGAGTCTCGAGCAACGGGTGAATGTCGCACTTCCGTGGCTTTGTAGCGTCGCCGTTCGCGGCTGCTCCGTGGCCCACAACATCCGACAAGGGAAAGCACGCCGATCAATCCGCCATCGACTGGCCGTCTGGAGCGATCGAAACCGACCTGGCCCACAATGCGCACAAATGCCTCAATGACCTTGATAACAAGAATCAAGAAGAATGCAAGGTAGACTAGGCAAAGGACGATCAGTATGCCATAGGCTACCCAACCGGCGGCGCCTGAGCCAATTGAAATCTGGACAAAGAGCTCTTAGCCATAGACCGGAAGGCAACGTGTAAGCTCACCGTTGGCGTCAAAATCACTAGCAGCACAGCAACCACAATACGTGCAACGCAGAACAAGAAGCTGATAAGGCCCATGCCAGCTCCTGCACCCCAGGGCAACCATACACTGGTGACCAAAGCACTAGCAACCTCCGCCAGCAAAATGATAATTGCCTGTGCTGTTCCACTTCGCTGTCCACATCCTATAGTCACCCCGAGGACGAGATTGGACATAAACAGCAAGCCCGAGAAAAGCTGTGAGTTCTGGCGGTAGTGATTGTACAGCGGCCCCATTGCAAGGAGGGTCCGTGTCTCGTCATATAACTTGGTTGTTGACGTCCTGGCTAGCCGCACGAGTATAACGGAAGGGGCGAGTACAGAGAAGAGAGTGAATGAGATGGCACCAAGGGCTAATGACGACGCTGAGCTTCCTGTTGAAAATTCATAGCAGGAGAATATGGTAACGGGTAAATGAAAAAGGACGAGAACGCGCACAAGGTTGCCGATGAGCACGCTGGAGTGAAAAGAGCTAACTTCTGGTCGAAGCCAGCGTCTCCTGAGGAAGGGGTAACTGTGACCAAAGCCAGTCGATGAACCATCTCCACTTGTGTGTGCGTCGAGCATATCCTTGCTGCTCACTGAAAGCCGTGGACTTCGGGCCTTCACAGCCGGGCTTGCGAGGTTGGTAGATGCCGGTAAGCTGCCCGACGGCCGCCCAGAAAACACCCAATCTACCATCCACACGAAGAGACTGATTAAAACTGTCCCAGCTATAATCCCCATAAACAAAGTCAAGCAGATTCCAAAGAGATCTTGTGGTTCCACTCCAACACTCCATGCAAAAGATTCCATCCCATTCGTAGTATTGGGTGGAAGTAGGAAAAGTGTGTTCGGGATCGACGGGTTAATGTAGATAACTGAAGAGGTGTCGGCTAACTGATCAGCAAAATTCGACGGAGGGTTATATATTTGGGCATTGAGCGGGTTCCAGTGCAGCGAATTGTCGTGCAATGTGATGTCTACAACGCATTAGACCTTCGCCAAGCAGCGAGCGAATCTAAACCTACTGTAAGTCAGTGATGCCCAGGCGGTTTGAGAAAGTAGGGGATCTGAAATACGTGAGTATATGCAGCGTAAAATCAAGTCACAGATTGCCACTGACAAATAAAGGGTGGCCATTGGACAGCAACCATAGCTAGGGCTGCACACCATTGCGTGTGAAAGACGATATCACGCAAAGATGGAGAGCCTAGTTGACTATAAGCACCGTAGATATACACAAATAGGTGAAAATGCTCACAAAATCTCATCAGCGCAGGTGATGTTGAAAAGCGCTCACCACTGATGGCGCTAGCAAGAATGAATCCTGCACTTTCAAACCGCTGCCAGATGCCCGATCCCGGTCTGCTAAATCCACGACCCCAAGCAGATACGATGCGAGCAGTACCGACGATAAGCCAATAGGCTGCTGTAAGACCAATTGTCGCCCAGAATATGATGTGAGCGTTGCCGTATGGCGAATTTAGTGGTCCTGGATGAAGAGGCGTAGTTGCGACACTAAGGCATAATAACTCATTTCCAGACGGGTCAACGGCACGGAGTTCTGTGTTCATAGTTGTTAAGGAATTCTTGGTATTGAATGGTATTGATGCAGAGAGGGCAAATGGCCCAGCGGGGATAGGGCAATATGTGGTATTTGTGCCGACGAGAGGTTGCAAAGGCGAAGGAGGGCGTAAAGAGTCGCATAGGGCTGAATTATTAGTAAAGGTATTGACTGTAAGTGTCGTAGCATCCGTGAAGAGGGTGGCTTGGAGGGAAATGTATGAGACGCGCAGTTATAGAAACATGAGGGATGAATGCGCACAGAGACTGTTACTGTCAGCTGAAGAACCGACGATCTCTTGCGAGGTATTCCCAAGAATTGTGATGTTCAACGTCAGTCCATTGATTATTTGCGAGTACACCGTGTCAACCGAGAGTTTCTGGGATGGGTCGCCCGAGAAACAGTCATAAAATGGAAGCGATGCTGGTTGTGCGGATATCGAAGGGAGAGACAGGGAGAAAGAAAGAAGAAAGAAAGCCAATCGTCTTGAGCAACACGGTGACCAAAAGATGAAGGTCATCGTTCAGCACAACGAACGGGAAGATACTAGGTTAACGTTGCACTGTCCAGTCAGTTGAATCCATATGATACAGTTTACCACGCCACTAACGCGGAGTTCATCTCCGAGTACTCACAGTGGTGGACAACGCCGAGTTCGATGTTCGTCGACGTCGTACGCAGCGGCGCCGCTCAGTTGCAGTAGGGATTTAGTAGCTAGAGATCATCGATCATCATCGTCATTGTCAATGTCATCCCGGTGTCAGTAACTTGTACACGCGCTTACTGTAACTAACTCACGTTCCTCATCAGCTCTCGGGTCGTCAACTCACGACTTTTTATTGTAATTATGATTCAGACCACCCCCCATGATGATGGCCTTCGAAACTTCAACATGAATATCAATATCAATATCAAGAATTGAATTGAATTGTACTGAAATGAGATTGTCATATGGTCACGTGAAGGTATACCAACAGAATTTTATGTTCAGTCCTTGATTTCACTCCGCAAGGGCATGGCGAAAGGATCGCAGCTGTCTCAGCTCAAATCAGCCCTATCTCAAGCTGGTATTACAAAAACTTCACAAAATGGCAAAAAACGCAAGCGTTCAGGTTCCATTGACCAGGATAAAATCAAGAAGGCAGCCAAGCTTCAGGACATACACCAAAGGCTGAACCCCTTCGATGTTAAGGTCACAAAACTAAAACATGACATCGGTGGACGCAAAATAAAGGGAACCAAGGGACAGCCCGCGCAAAGCAAGCAAGCAGGTATTCAACAGGTGCGCACGTCACACAACGAGGACTGTTTATCAATGCCCTACATTACCTACCACAGCGCGAGAAGACTCTGTTGAAGGAGTTCCAAGATAAAGGTCGTGCCGGTGGAATTGTCGACAGGCGTTTCGGCGAAAATGATCCTTCTATGTCCCTCGATGAACGTATGCTCGAGCGTTTCACGAAGGAAAGACAGCGAGCTGCTAAAGGAAATGTCTTCAATCTCGAAGACGAAGAGGAGCTCACACACTATGGACAACGCCTCTCAAAACTGGATGATTTCGACAACGTTGGCTTACCCATGGACGAAGACGAGGACGAAGATCGAGGTGAACATTCTTGCGCTATTAAATCAAAGGATTTCTTTTTGCTTAACTTGTCCAAGGTCAAATTGACCGTGATATTGTGGGGAGGGAACACTTTGGGGGGTTCGGCGACAAGAATGAGGAAGAAGATCAAGATGTGCGCGTCTCTCATACTCAGAGAACACCATCATGCTCAGACGTTTCTCCAGCCCGACAGGAAGAAATCAAAAGCTGAAGTTATGGCAGAAGTCATCGCCAAAAGTAAAGAGCACAAGGTAATCTATTAGAATCCTAACTGGACTTTTTCTAATCTTTGTTCAGGCGCGCCGTCAACTGGAAAAAGAGCAAGAGGAGAGTATACGGCATCAAC
This sequence comes from Rhizopogon vulgaris, assembly GCA_002995295.1. Taxonomy (NCBI): domain Eukaryota; kingdom Fungi; phylum Basidiomycota; class Agaricomycetes; order Boletales; family Rhizopogonaceae; genus Rhizopogon; species Rhizopogon vulgaris. The sequence goes on from PVYP01006409.1 coordinate 53,834, forward strand.
TCGACCAAGACTTCGATTCTTTGAGAAATTTGCTGTTCAAGCCTGATGCACGAGCGACTGGCAGTAATATGATGCCCCTGGGTAGCTCTGACAAATTGCCTCTCAACTCCTCCTTAAACGCAGACATAAACGAAGAAATGGACTATGACAGACAAGTTCGCGAACTTGCATTTGATCAACGTGCAAAGCCAAAAGATCGAACAAAAACTGAAGAGGAGCTTGCGCTTGAGGAGAAGGAGACTCTAGAGAAGGCAGAGAGGCAGCGAAGGCGGAGAATGCTTGGAGAAGATGGAGAAGATGAGGATGAGGATGGAAAAAATCATGGAAAACGGAAGAGGGAGCGTGGAGGTGACGACCTTGAGGACGATTTTGTACAGGAGGAAGCATCGGGAGGTCTTGGGTCAGGCTTAGGGGAGGTTGACATGAATGACGAGGCAAGCGAGGATGAAAGCGAAGAGGAGGAAGATCATGATGGAAGTGCAGATGACTATGACGAAACTGGCGATGAAGATGAGGACAGCGGAGTGGAGGAGGGAGAAAGCTCCGGTAGTGATTTAGGCGATGACTCCGGAGGCGAATTCGATGAGATCACAACCAGCCAGAAGTCAACAAAACTCAAACCACCAGGAGTCCGAGAGGAATTGCCCTTTACTTTCCCTTGCCCCGAGTCGCACGAGGAATTCCTGGAGATTGTGGGAGAAGTAGATGACACGGACATGCCTACGGTGGTTCAGCGCATACGCACTTTGCATCACCCAAGTCTTGCCCCAGAAAATAAACTGAAACTTCAGGTACCGTTCTCTTTTGACTGCTGTTCTCGTGGTTGACATTTCTTGTAGGACTTGACATCCGCCCTCGTTGACCACATACTCTACATCACATCTCCGCCTACTCCACGATTCACGCTCGTAAGCTCTCTCCTCCCCCACCTCTTTGCTCTTTGTCGCTCGTACCCGATTGAATCCGCGGGACTTTTCGTGGAGAAACTCTCGCTCATGCATAAAAATCTGAATCGGGGGCTATCTCAAGGAGCTCTGGAACCTGGTTCAAGAACATGGCCTGGACCAGCTGAGCTTTGCCTTCTGCGCACCATTGGGATCATATGGTCTAGTAGTGATATGAGCCATCCCGTCGTATCTCCTGCACGGCTTCTTATGGGTGCTTACTTGGGGCTGTGTCGTGTTCGATCACTAACGGACGTGACGAGTGGGCTCTTCTTATGTTCCATCTTCCTTCAATACGAGGATTTGTCCAAGCGCCTGGTACCAGAAGCTGTTAACTTTTCTATCAACGCAGTCTTGCACCTGGCTCTGACCTCTTTCAAAAATCTTGCATCACTACCCGGTTCATTCCCTTCCCCGGACTTCCGGTCAGATCTCTGTCTACCCCTCGCGATCGACATCAAGAAGTCTAGGAATTTTGACTTCCACACACCAAACCTACCTCGACTTTTGACTGACGACCATTATACGGAGCAGGATAAGATTGATTTGCTTAGCCTCGCTTTTCGCCTCCTGGACCGGTTTTCTGAGATGTATAAGAGCCTTGATGGATTTATTGAGCTCTACAAACCCGTTCTCGAAATCCTGACAAAGCTCGAAATCACAAAACTTTCAAAGGGCGTTCGGGTGAGTTCGATGTCACGATCATCCTAAAAGCAGACTAACCGTGATGTTAGACACAACTCTCCTCTTTGCAAGACAAGCTCACCAGGTTATTGAAGTTTGCTCGTCAAGCTCGCAGACCTCTTCTACTTCAGGCCCACAAACCGATTCCCATCCCAACATATATACCCAAATTCGAGACGCGCTCATCCTCTTACTTGCGGCACAATGATCCTGACCATGAACGCAATGAAGCCTCGAAGCTCCGGTACCAGCACAAGCAAGAGAAGAAGGGAGCCATTCGTGAGCTCAGAAAGGATGCGAAGTTCTTGGCGGCTGTGGAGCACAAGAAACAGACTGAAAAGGATCGTGCTTATAAGGATCGGATGAATAAGGCGTTTTCATCGTTGGAGGGCGAGAGAGCTGAACAGAAGGCTATGGATCGAGAGAAAGCAAAAGAAAAGCGTCGATCTGGACGCAAGTAGTGTTGTGCATGTGTAGTGACGTTGGACACAACTAATACACGTCTGTACCGTGGCAGATAGCCTTTCAGTTCGATTTTCTTTATTTTTCATAAAATATCCGCTACAAGCTAATGATACTA
>PVYP01006409.1:56056-68188 GCA_002995295.1 Rhizopogon vulgaris
GAGAATCTCAGCAGTTCAAAGTTTGAGTCCAGATCAGATGAGCGCACCATCTTCGAGTGCTCCTCCTGTTCCACCGGGAACTTTTCAAACCCCTAATGGAACGAACAGTGCATCACCCAAAGATTTACGGGACTTTCTCCGAGCTTTGAGAGACAAAGAATTGCATGACGACAATCCATCCATTTCAGTCCAGGATAGACAACCTTGGCTGCAACTCATTGCTGGTTTATTGGAGCAGGTCTTTGGTTGTTTTCCGTATTTCAAGCCATCTATACAAGGCACCACAAACGAGCGCATTGGGCTTACCGACGTCTCGCTCGAAGTCCTTTCGAGTATCGGCAGAAGGGTCGACTCGCTTTGTGTTGATGAGGAGCGTTTAGCCAAACAAGTATTCGTACGCCTTTTGGGTCTCTGTACTTCGACAGAAACATGGCTGGAAGTCACAGATGATGGCGGGTCGGGAGGACTTCCACCTAATACTCTCTATTCCAAGGCTTGCGATACTCTCGTCGCCTTCTTGCAAATTTTGTCAATCCCAGCCGGTCGGGAAAGAGACCCTGATACTGTGCAAAGGGGAGTCCTGCACGAAATATTACAAGAAGCTATGGATGTATGCACCGGTGAGTCCAACGTCCTCTTTTCAACACAACTACTAATCATTTGTAGCAATGATCTCTGCTCCATATGGATCGTATCCTCTCGACGTGCACTGGTTCTCTACCCCGCCGTATTTCAACATCACGTCTGAGGACTATTCCATTCCGGTATTCACACTGCTCGCACGATGACATTCACGCTTAACCGTTCTTTAGTGTCCCATCGGCACTCAAGATATTATCAGGCTCCCGTCCCTTTCACATTTATGTGTCTTAACCAGCATCGTCGTTGATTTGTTCTGTAAACTGTTTTCAAGCCCTACGCTTTCTTGCTTCATCACGACTGCCATGCTCCGTCACGCCTCTGAACTGGCTCGCTGTGTATATGATTTCTGCTCCGAACGTCCTATCTCGCTTGTAGCAAGGTCCCGGTGCCTGCTCCGAGTAGTATCTGCTGCTCACACCCTGATGACTGTTGACTCATCTCTCATTGGGGGACTCTCAAGACTGCCTTGCCGTCTTTTGATCAGACGACTGCAATGTGGTCCTAACCCTGCGCAAACAGTATTTGACTGCAAGTTACGGGAGATCATTACTTCCAACATACACTTGTCGGTCGAGTATGTGGAATCTGTAATGGAGCTCTTGCGCTCTGAAACATGGGGGTCGTCTGGGTGCGAGCTTCGGGTGAGTTACTGTGAATTCCTGTCTTCACAAACTGAGATGTCGCAGGTTATTGCGGTTGTCTATCTACGTGGTTGTGCGAGTCGTTTAGATGCAGTGAGCTCGCAGGCCGTGCAGTCATTCCTCCAAGGAACTGCATCAAATTACCCTGGTTTGGGACCGCCACTTACCACTGAAGCTGCTGGTAACCCCGTTGGTGTTCCAATGAACGAAGATGCAAACGGCACAGGCGCTTCGCATGTGCGTGTGACATTGCAAAATGTCGTTAGTGCGCTTATTGCGCCTGACCAGCTGCGGTGGAAGGGTTTTGAGCGCGAAGATGCCACAACCTTCTGCATACAAAGAATATTAGATGCGATCAAATACAGATGGGCTCGGTGAGTCCGCATTACTTGATGATCAATTTATCTGGAATGCAATCACTATCGTAGGGGACTGCATGACCCTTCGTCTTCTGCGCGTGTAACCTTGGCCGGAAACATTGCCTCTCTTGCCTCGCACCTCAATCAGTTCTCTCGGCACGATTCTCCTCCACTCCGAGTTGCCACTGCTCTTCTGTTGCCCCTGCACGTAATTCTTGAGGGGCCCCCGACTGAAGTCACTGTACCTGTACGGCGGGAAGCGTTCAAAGCCCTTCGAATTATATTCAGGGAACATCAAGCAGATATCCGGTCGGATGACCCTCCACCTGTGTTTGATTTATTGCAGCGCGGGTTCATGGACAAAGATCGTTCTGTCAGAGTTGATGCTGGGTAAGTCCGATGTCTAGATCTTAGAAGCGACCTCACTCTCATTGCATTATCATACATAGACGCGCACTTGCAGAACTGGTCAACCTCCACGCCCGTGCAGCTGACAGGGGATGCAGGCCCAACGAAGCAATTTTCATGAAGATCAATGTATTACTAGATTCCAGCGTGAAGGATGCAGTAAAAGAGACACTACTGGTTACTATCGGTTCCATCGGGTGGTAAGCTTGTCCGCTGAAACTAACAGCGCCATCGTAACTTTTCCGTGCGGCAGTGGTGCCCAATTGGAGCTTCTTGGACTAGTCGTATACTGCTTGATATCCCAACTAGGTCAACATAAACACGCCTTGAAAGGCTTGGCATATGCACAAGTATGTCGATCTATCTATGAGATTCGCATTGGGTTCTGACGCACTTTCGCAGCTTTTGGAGATAGCGAAGAGACAAAAAAAATCGCCGTATGTCCTTATATCACCATACCTCTCACAGATCGCACCATTCGTGGTCGCAAGGAAGTGTACCAGCCCAATGCTGATATTCGAAACTTGTCGGTTTATATCTGTACATCCAAGAGATTTTATCTCCGCCACACGGTCCAAGACTTTTCCATATCTCTTTGCTAACTGCGAAGGGAAGGTCATAGAGGAAATTTCAAACGAACTGGAGGAAAAGATCTCGTCGCTGTTCAAGAGTCATCCTCACGAGACCCTAGTTCACACGTATCTACTGCAGGGGCCAGGGCAGACGAATGGGGCTTTAAGGTTCATCACGAAGATACTTTCTGATTCGACAGGAAACAAGATCACCATCCGAGGCCTCGTCAAGAGTTTCATAACGCAATTGGTCGCAACCCTTATGGTCGTAGGAGCTGAGAATGAAGAGCGAGCTACTTTGGTCTGGCTTTACCCCCGCCCATGTTTAGTCGTTCCTAACGCCTGACCCTGCGATTAGGCAATGGATGCTTTACGAAAAGTCGAGCGGACACTAGCGGACGAAACTCGTGAGCGAGTTTTATCCGACGTCGACCTGTCTCTTTTCCTCAAGACGTACATGCTTGGCGCTGTGTCCCACTTGAACGTGATGTTGCAAGATCATCACAGCAAGATATCTTTCTCGATAAAGAAACGAATCCTCCGTGCCCTGGAGTCATTGATCGTCCAAGTTGGCCCCAGTGTACATGGGATATCCCTTCAGGTACGTGTTTTTGCAATATTCGACAGCAATCTTGATTTCTCTTAGATTATGGCCACTCTACAAACTATGTTCCTGGTTCCCGAACTTGCTGAAGTCACATTGGTTACATGGTACACATTTCTGTCCACATTGGAAGTCGTCGATGTTGTTCCACATATTGGCCCCACAAGTGCAGCCATCGTCTGCGCATGGTCTGCTTTATCTCCTTCCGCCCGGGAGTCCGCCAAGAAATGCTTGCGTTATATTGTCTTTGATGTTAGAAGCAGCGTCCGAAGTGACGCAGGGGATATGTTAAACGAGGTGGTGGACTTCTCCCACATCCCAGAACTTTCTGAAGTACACACCCAACTTCAGCCTTTTCGCATCAAGGACCCGTGTCTGCAACTTAATAAGATTCTAGATCGATGTTCCAACCACAACATCACTGTAGCTCAAATGGCTCTCGCCGAACTCCAGAACTTTATGAAGAACAACCATGCATCACTCATACAAAGCTTTGCAGTGGGCGATACATTCGATTACTCAATTGGAAGGATACAATCGACCCTATTCCAAGCTGTCTCTCGCGATGCAGAGGGTATTGACGCTCTTCGAGGGTTAGCATTTGAGTGCATGGGAATTCTGGGAGCAGTTGATCCAGATCGTAGCGAAATCAAGTCCAACGAAACAAGAATGGTAATGCGGAGCAACTTCGAGGATGATCAAGAAGCAGTGTTGTTTGCGATGCACCTCATCCAGGACGTTCTTGTGGATGCTTACCAGTCTACTAGCGACATAGAACATCAAAAACACCTCGCCTACACGATACAAGAACTTCTGAGGTACTGCAAGTTCACGTCTGACCTAGTGACACCAAGGAGTACCATATCCGTCCCAATGCAGGTCCGCAACAGGTGGAACAGTTTTCCGAAACACGTACTTGTGATGATCGCTCCACTCTTGGACTCCCTATACAAACTTCCAGAGGAGGGCCCACTCCAGCTTCCTTCACCCATTTACCCTCACCAGAAGACTTATCGAGAATGGTTACAGTTATGGACTGCTCATCTAATAAAGAAAGCGTCCGGCGATACTGCGCAAACTATTTTTGGGGCCTTTCGTTGTGCAGTGCGCAATAAGGATGTCGGTGTTGCTCACCACATACTTCCTCATATCGTATTGAACATCCTCACATCTGAGAATGAAGACGATACCAGCGGAATTATTGAAGAGTTATCAGCTGTTTTGCACGATCAGGTTGTTTCCAATAGTCTGTCCACTCCAGACAAGAAGTTCCTCAGTGCTCAGGTGACTTTCAAGCCTGATCGTTTATCACTGTCACTGAGGTTTCCCCAGGCTGTTTTCATGTTGCTGGACCATCTCAGCGGATTCGTACGAGTCCTACGACAGGAAACCGTAAAGAAACCTGAAGGCAGGAAATCACGAGGAAATCCTGAATTCGAGAGACGTCAACAGCAGCTTGTCAAGGTTGACTCAGTGCTCTCCAGCATCGACCATGAGCTCATGGCTAAAGCCGCATTCAAGTGCCGAGCTTACGCCCGCTCACTTATGAACTTTGAAAGGCAGATAGTCTCAATGAGGGAGCGACGACCTCCTTCACCTGGACAGGACTTCACGCCGTACTACGAACGTCTTCACGAGATCTACGCAAATCTTAACGAGCCTGATGGAATGGAGGGTGTCTCGACCTTGATCTTGTCCCCTTCATTGGAACATCAAATTCGTCAGCACGAAAGTACTGGTCGCTGGACTGCTGCTCAGAGTTGTTGGGAAGTCCGCCTTCAGCAACGCCCTGACAATTTAGACTTCCATCTTGGCTTACTTCGATGCTTGCGCAATCTTGGACATTATGGTAATGTTTGTTCTTGGCTTGATTTGCGTGAGGCTAAACCCTCTAACAGACACGCTCCGCACACATGTTCAGGGCGTTCTTGTTAGAAACCCAGGTTGGGAATCAGCTTTGGCAGACTTCCAGGTTGAAAGCGCATGGATGATAGGGGCATGGGACGACGTACACAGAATTGCAGGGAATGAACATCATCAAGGGGCTTCCATGGTTAAAGCTCGGGTTCTTCTTGCTATGCGAGCCGGTGACCTTTCGCTGATTAAAGAAAATCTTACAAGAGCGCGCCTTGTCCTTGGTGCTCCAACTGCTGGTTCTGGGCCAAGTGGGTATCGCCATGCTTATGATGCTCTGGTCGATTTGCACATGATCCACGAACTCGAATTGATACACGAGGCTGTCTGTAATCTGCCGCTAAGTTCACAAGGCCGTAAATTTGCCATTGTGAATCTTAGCCAAGTTCTCGGTGCACGTTTGGACCGTACATTGCCTACCTTCCGCGTACACGAATCCCTGCTCAGTATGCGGCGAACAGCATTTTCTCTCAGGTAAATGACATTGTTATAATCTTGCAATTGTCATTCATCATACGTCGCTCTTGGATAGCTCTGTTCCCCGACCATCGATCACAAGTCAAATTGGGCAATCTTGGTTGGCAAGTGCAAAGATTGCTCGGAAGGCTGGACAGTGGCAGACTGCATATAGTGCAATGCTCCAAGCACAGCACAGCAGCGCTCCATTTAGTTTCATGGAAAGTGCGAAACTTGTGAGAGCACGGGGAGAGCCTCTGCGTGCGCTACGAGAACTTGAAAACTCCATGCACATCTTGGGTTTGGTTGACAATAGGAACATGCTCGACTTGACAAGAGATGATGAACAATCTAAGCGGATGAAGGCAAAGGTATGAACATATTTATCAAATGGGTTGAACTGAGGATCCCGCGATCAGGCCCAAAGTCTTCTTGCACGTTGGATGAACGAATCTGATCGATATGAAGCTTCCTACGTGCTCAAGAAATTTCAGAACGCCGCAGAGTTAGCTCCAGAATGGGAGAGTGCCTTTTACCACCTCGGGCAATTCCAGGACCAGTGTCACAAAAATCTACCACCGGATGACAAGTCAAGTCGGTAAGTCTCTGGGGTTATTTGCGTGCGCCTGAATATATTGGTCACACATGGTTGTAGTGCAATCAAGATGAACTTTCAAACCATCAAGTGTTTCGCAAAAGCCGCTGCTTTTGGAAACAAGTTTGTGTACCAGACAATCCCTCGCATGCTCACTTTATGGCTAGACTTGGGCGAGCACAAGAAATCAGCGGAACATGCGCTGTTTAATAAGATCAATGATGCTGTTGCCAGCTCCATCGATAGCGTCCCGGTTTACAAGGTATGAAGTTCCACGAGCCGGTAAAGTCTTCTCCTGATTCCTCTGTTCAGTGGTTTACTGCTTTCCCTCAAATCGTGTCTCGCGTTGGACATCCGAACCGTCTCGTGGTCTCAGTCCTATCGAAGCTCATTTCTTCTGTTATCCGAGGATACCCCAATCAAGCACTTTGGTTCTTCGCACCTGTGGTTAACTCGACAAAAACCAATCGGGAGCAGCGCGGAAGAGCAATCTTGGATCAGCTGAAAGTGAGTCGTATCTGTCATCGAAGTATCTGGGAATATAACATTGTCATAGAATGACCCAGCGCACACAGGCTCGGACCTTCCTGGACTCATCACGAACCTTCATGCCATGATCGACGAGCTCCTTCGACTGTGTAATTTCCCTATCGAACCTGAACGCAAGACGCTCAGCATGAAGCGTGACTTTCCAAAGCTGTTCCAGATGAGGAATCGTTCTATTCTTATCCCTTTGCAGTCTTCATTGACAGTCAACCTCCCACCTGTTTCGTCTCTGAATAACCGTGATAAACGACATAATATCTTCGACCCTTCGTCGCCCACATTTCAAGGTAGGTTGTTTGTTTCTATCACTGAAGTAGTCAGCTTGACCGACTTCTGCAGATTTCCATGATGAGATCGAAATCATGCACTCTCTGGCAAAGCCACGAAAAATCACTGTACAAGGTTCCGATGGCGCTACGTACATGTTCCTTGGCAAACCCAAGGACGACCTGCGGAAGGATGCACGCCTTATGGATTTCAATGGGATCATCAACAAGCTCCTGAAGACGAATTCGGATTCTCGTAGAAGGCAACTTCGTACGTTTGAATGAGCTAAAGTGGTATGAGGTTGACTTGTTCTAAGATATTCGGACGTACGGCGTGGTAACATTGAATGAGGAATGTGGTTTTATCCAATGGGTGCCAAATACAGTGCCTGTGCGGCCCGTACTGACGAAATACTACACTGCAAGAAATGTTCAACTCTGGGTAGGTCTTTCCAATTTGCGAAGCCCGCATAATATTGATAGGAAGTAGCCAAAAGAGCTAGGTGATGTCACGAAACGCATCAAGGAAGGCACGGATAAAGATGCCGCTGAACTTTTCGTGACCAAGATCCTTCCTCTGTAAGTAGTTGTATCACGATGTTGTCCTGTGGCTAAAGTAAAGTACAGGTTCCCTCCGGTCTTTCATGAATGGTTTGTGGACACATTCCCCGAGCCGTCTGTATGGCTGGCTAGTCGCCTTTGTTATGGGCGTACGATGGCAGTCATGTCAATGGTTGGATTCATCTTAGGGTGAGCTAACAACTACCATACGAGTTCATATTGACACCCTAAGCCATTTTCAACAGATTGGGAGATAGACATTGCGAAAATATTCTTCTAGACACAATAACTGGAGATTTAATCCACGTAGATTTCAATTGTCTCTTTGAGAAGGTACTCAATTTAAACATCCTCTCATTTGTCTTTTTCACCTATGTGCGCTTAGGGCAAAACGCTCGAGACACCCGAACGAGTTCCTTTCAGACTAACACAGAACCTTGTTGACGGTCTCGGAGTAACGGGCGCTGAGGGAGTCTTCCGTATCGCTTGCGAAATTACAGTGCAAATTCTACGCGATAACAAGGACTCCCTTATGAGTGTTCTTGATGCATTTATTCATGATCCGCTGGTCGAGTGGGAGGACGAGACTAGAAAGCTAGTACGTCCGTCAGTACCTTCTAGGTGTCTTGCGCTGATGCTTCCATTTCTCAAGCAGCGCCGCCAAGCCAAAGATGCGACTGCTGCAAAAAATAGCTCGGATTTGCGACAGTGGGCCAAGACTGTGCTGCGGCCGATAGAGCGGAAATTGAAAGGACTGTATTCCCCAGCAAATCTGAAGGAGCGGACATATGGAGGAATCACCAGCAGAGGAGGTGGGCAGGAAGAACGAGAAATTTCGACAAGCAATCTCGTCCAGATGCTCATACAAGAGGCAGTTGACAATGCAAACTTGGTGAGTTGTCAGGCTTTGTCTGTTCATCGAGTGCTCATGCAGTCATCAGGGCAAGATGTATCCTGGGTGGGCGGCATGGCACTGAGGAGTCTGGGGACTTTGGAATCCCGAATATTACAATGTAGAACAACATGATCTGAATTGCATTTCAACCATGTGTCATGACTCTTCACGCTCACTCGAGCATCGGGACCTCCTTCGTGCAGAGCAGAAGATACTTATATCGGTAATCTAGGTAATAAGCCTCGTCCGGCGCCGAGAGAGTAGAATATCCGTCTGTGAAATTACTTCCTGACAGGCTTGCCCTGTAAACGGTCTTAGCCACAATAACTACGAGTCAAGGGTAAGCTCTTACCAGAGCAAGTTCATAGATACCATACGCAGTTCCACACATGCCCAGGCCAAAGAGAGTGAAGTAGGCACCTGAAAGCCTGGATAAATAAGACGTACACTGCTGCGCCGTCGTGGCACCTACCAAGGTACAGTTTTGAACGGGGTGGACGGAAGTAAACAGGTGCATGCGAAGCCTGAAATCGAAGGTCAACTAAAGTTTGCGTTAATGAGTTAAATGCTACCTGGTAGGCCCTTTGCCTCTCAAGGACATGGTTTTGGCCTAAAAATTGAGACAAGAATGAGAAATAAGGATAGAAATATATGATCCCAGTGCTCACGGTAGACGACGGCGTCAATCATGGTAGTTGGACTCTGGAGTGGGATGTGTTGAACTCGGACGAACGATGCAGCAAAGAGGAACTTGTGGCGGAGTCCGAACGGTATTTGCCGAACCCTCCCGAACCCGTCCTCATCATGGCTGATCGCGTCCGCGTCCGCGTAGGTTTACCATACTTTAACATCCCATTTTATAAACAACTAAGACCTGCTCATTGTTCTCCACAACTTCCAGGGTGTTACAATACACAGACCGATCATTTATGGAAATACTGCAACAGTCCTTACTCCTGCTGAACGGGAGGCATCTCACTATGCCGATCATACTCATCGGTGGACAGTCGGAGTTCGCAGCGCTGCGAGCGCACCAGACTCTGATGTTGTCGGTGGTGCAGACGACATGGGATACTTCATAAAAAGAGTCACGTTCAAATTGCATGATACTTATCCAAATCCAACCAGAAGTAAAGTTCCAATTTCATGTACTTTACAGTGACTCAACTCGCCTATAGACATTGATAAAGCTCCGTTTGAGGTGTCAGAGACTGGGTGTGTATTATTTTAAACGGCATGCACCACTAGATTGACAAGCCCGTTTTAGTTGGGGAGAGTTTGAGATCCAAATCCGCATCACGTTTGTCGCAGAGTCCGGTGAGAAAGCCATCACGCTGTACCACCATCTCAAGCTGCATCCTTGGTCGGTTACCTTCCCTCTTCCGAATGCAACTTCAGCGCCTGCAGAGCCAGAAATTCCATCTCCGGAGAACGCTGCGAAGCTTGGGCCTGTTCATAGCTGGCAATACGACGAGATTGTGTTTTCAGACCCATTCCAAAATTTCCTCACTCTTCTCACTGCACATGCGCCAACGCCACTACCAAAAACGAGTTCAAGCAAGAAGCCTATACCTTTTCACTTATCTAACCCTGCGTCATTGGAGGCGAGTCTAAAGGGTGGCGTGCCCGAGTTCACCGGTGCCATGGAGAAGGATGAGGCCGACAGGTTGGAAGAAGCGAAGGGCAAGATTATCAGAGAGCAGGAGAAGTGGCGGAACATCTTGATAGAAAAAGAAAAGGAGCTCGAAAGGCTCCAGAAGCTTCTTCCATCAAAAGAGTAATCTTATGAAGCGTATTTATAGCGTAGTGATTTAACTTATGCGAATACCAGTAATCGTCTTGTTGTTTCTTCCTAATGTATATGATTTTATTGTATGTGAGATGTGCTGGCAAGCGACCTACATCTACCACCTTCTCATGGAAGTTACTCGAATGCGAACTGAGGTACTGTCACATATGGGGTGACTTTCAGATCACTACATGCTGCCTCTTGCAAGCTCCCTGAACACGCACTAGCTAGCTTATTAATGTCGCTATCCGAATGATAGTACTCCGTCGAGAAGAACCCCCGACCCTGGTTGTGAACGCATTAATCCATTAGATGAAGTGCGACGCGTGGAAATAAACAGCAGCATAAATTGTCTGTACGCGTATTTTGACCCTGTAAATTCTTAAATGTGGTGCTAAGTACACCGGGATACAGAATAAAAACGATTATATATTAACGCTTTCGCCCTTTGCCAGCGGTTCGCCCACCGTCTTTTAATTCTTCCGTTTGCTCCAAGAATCCACCGAGTTCTAGTGCGTTACGAGCGGCATGATTAATATGTTTGAAACGATCAGGGCCTAGGTGGGTCCCACCGAACCACCGCGTCACGACGACAAGAACATTATTGATTTCCTGTATCACAGATTGGGGACATAATAAAGGAGTTGTTGTCACCATACGCACCAAAATGGAGAGCAAATGTGCCAGTCGACTACCTGCTGCAGTTTCCCCGTTGTCATCATTGTCTGACGAGTGTCAATCTCACATTGCTCAACCAAGGAATTGTGATACACATACCCTGGTGAAGCACGTTACCCACCTGGCAACGCCAAGCATTGATAATGGGGTGAGCAGCACGAGATATTTTATGGTCTGACATCAGGCTATTCAAAATGAGGGGTACCTTGCAGTCGGTTAGCAACATATTCCCTGTGGTGAATCATGTACTATACCTGCGAGGGATGAGATATTCGGCATGCACGGCCAACAAAGACACTCCTTCTATCCACGATAGCTTCGGCTTCGACGATCTTGATCCCTTCCGGTAAAATATTGTCAAAAGAGACTCTATCCTTTTCGGCATCAATTGACGACGGTGCGATTGGAGGCTCGTCAGATTTAATCGAAGCGTGATTTTGAGAAAGTGCATCCTCTCTGAGTAACTCTCCAGCAGTTTCCCTGTTTAGTTTATCTTCATACCACGCTTCGCACCGCTCTAGCACGTTTTGTAGCCCATCAAAAACGCAGACACTCTCCGGCGTCCAGTCTACTCCTGAAATAGATATGAATGTGCGCAATATGGATCCGAAGAGCGAGGAGTCAACGCCAAAAGCGCCGATATATCGCGAGAGCAGCTGCAGTTGAGGAGGACTTGAGGAAGGATATGTCGGTGGTATAGAGACTAGGATACGTATAGAGGTATCTTCGTGAGAGGGCAGACTTCCGGAGCAGCGTCGGAACAGAACTGGAACATCGCAGACTGAGAGTGCACTCACTTGAGCGAAACCTCGTAACGGATGGCTTCCGCAGCACTAGTACCAGGCGAGGGACTGTAATTGCTGCCAGGACCTTTGGGTGATGAATGATATAGGTGAATGGCATTGTCTCCGTATATGACCTGAAGAACTACAATGATAAGCCTAACCCACCAGTGGCTTGAATCATGATGACTAGATCTTACCGTTGATCTCAGAAACCACAGACTCGCGGTCAGCTGTTTGAAAATGCTGCATCAACTTTGCTACGAACGAACACCCTCAGCTCAGTCGTAGTGTCTTCGCAGTTTTTGTAGGTTGACTGAGTACCTTGATCAGAGTCATCGGTATCCATTAACCTGAGGGTCTTGCAAAGCTCTGAGGTCACGACTCACGAAACTGTGCGAGAGTCAAACTACGCCTGAGCCTT
>PVYP01006419.1:17173-39226 GCA_002995295.1 Rhizopogon vulgaris
TGTCCCTTCTGGTGATGATTTCGACTACTTCTTCAAAGTGACCGTCGGTGACCGCCTCATGATGTGTATTCTAACTGTCCCATGTAGGTGATCTGCAATAGCTGTCATGAGATGCATCCGAAATACGTCTCTGTGAATAGATTGGTGCGTGTCTCTTGCTCCATGATCATCGTTTCCATCTCATTAACCTCAGGAAACACGAGACCTCTCGAGCAGCAGAGGCTCGGCCAACCTTGTTTGGCGTTGTGGTAATTGTAAAAGGGAGAGTTCCGCTAGCTTTTCTCCTGAACAACCAAAACCATACTCCGCTGAATCAAATGGTCAATTTGCAACTCTCTTGACGATGGAATGTCGTGGGCTAGAATTTGCGAAATTTGACCCTGTCTGTAATTTCCGCTTCGTGCTCTGCCAACCTCATTAGATTAAAATTTCACAGAGAGGGCAATGGACATGTAAGGGAGCGACAGGCAGCGTGTTCTCCGATGTTGTTCTTGAAGATGACGAATGGATTGATTATGACGAGAAGGTGAGACAGTCATGACTTTATAGCAGTGACAACCCATAGAGACTCACTTCAGACTAAAACTGATGTTCGCATATCAAACATTGAAAGCCGATGGACAAGGATGTAAATTACCAGGAGAAAGGTGTCATCAGTATATCCGCGCGCGACAAGTGTAAGATACGGTATCTTTAAAGTGCCTTTCAAGGTGGAAATCAGGTAGATGCAAAATATATGCTTTTAAGCGCTATCCTTTTCGGAGTCCGGACCCTTTGCGTCCCTGAATAATACTCTCTTCCAAGTAGAAAATGTCCCCGCTCTCGCATCTCCCCAACCGCGGAAAGCTTCCTGTATGTGACCCTTGGCATTCGCTGCTGCTTTATGTCGGGCCCTGTTGGCCTTCGGTACTTGCTCGATACTGCAGTAAATCGGTCATCGATTTCCAATGACCTGCAGTAATACTGGTTGCATACCCACAAAGGACCATTTCAGCTTTGCTGATCTTGGCTTTACGCATGTCAACGCCTCTTTCTGAAAGTCCATCCACGAATTTTCTGAAATGCTTCACATACTAGATCAATAGCAAGAACATTCCTTGGCAGAAAACTTACGCCAACAGATGTTCTAGTTTTAGCGAGGAAAATGAGCGATCCGTGATTGCGAAAGCATAGGCGACATGGTGGGTCTCACCTGTAATGACCGGACAACGGAGATATTTGGTATATGAGACCTTCCTTGACTGAGATAAGTCCTGCGGACGTGACAAGGCCACTAGCTAGAAATGATGAATGCCAGAGCGATCCCGTTTCTCCATAGCACATTGTCAGCAGACTGGATTAGTTACCTAGTCATGGCGATACCTTTGATCCCAATGAATATGTTGACTGACAATGCTTTCAAGTTAATTATGATATAAGTCATTCACATCATGCACGACTCACAGCTCTTATCCCAGTGACCACGTGTTAGCTCAAAGTCAGCTCAGGTCATCGAGTACGTACTGTAACATAGATTCATGTATTCTTCTTCATTGTTTTTCTCAGCAACCTATCCATCACACCTTTCAAAGTGAAGTGCCGGCGAACAGCTCGTCCAAATCGAATTCTCCCTTTTGGCGGCCTGGTATAATGGACCGCTCCGGCTCCCTGTCGGCGAACGTTATTACGAGCCCAACGAAGCTTCCCTTGATCATCGACGATGACCAAGTAATTTATTCCTAGCACCACGCTTGTTAGATATTAGCGAGAGGACGGGCACATTCCTGACTTTGTTCGGGTGAGAGGTAGCTGCGATGGCAGTCAACCGCGGCACACGTTCCATGAATATGAGATTCGACCTACATAATTCGCTGCATAAAACAAATAAAGTAAGAAGGTCGGTCTATCCAAGAAATAATGCGTATGCTTGCTTCTTTGTCAAGTAGTTCCCTTGGGCATTCATCGAGGCTGATGTCTTTCCCGGCTCCTCGATCTAACCCGGAGGTAAAGACTCAGCTGGGGAGTATCCGCTCATGTAGCATCTTGTACTGGATCGAACCATTTGAAAAAGTTGTCAGTAGTATCATCCTGCTGCCATTGTTTGTGATACCACTGATACCTTCACTAAGTTCGTGAACGTTGCGCAAAATAAAAACTCGGTGGATAAACCAGAGAGCAAAGCTAAGTGAGGGCTTACAATTTGAGCCATATCGGTGTTTTCTATAAAATGCGTATTCGATAACATGATCACAAGTAAGTTTGCAAGGTCACGTACGCATCCACAAGCTACAGCTAGTGTTGCGTCTCCAACATTTTGTCCTCCTGGGACCTTGTGCCTCCTAAGGATGTGTCCCTAGCATACAACGTGTTCTTGTCTTGAATCCTAGATACTAGGAAAACGGCACGCTTCCAGCGCGTACGAGAGTTATTCTTCCCCTTGTCAGCATCTAGCCTAGTATCAACATATTTATGTCGTCAACAACAAGAGATTTGATATAACAGGTGCAAGTCCATCGCAACACCTTCGCCCGCGCCTCGATGGCAGCATCCTTCCAGCGTGAATCCGGGTCCATAGGTAGCGGATGGGTCCTCGCGGAAAGTATTCTGCGCCAAGCACGCTGTATTCGTATAGCGGCCTGGTGGTATCTGTGCCCGTTAATTTATGAACGGCACTGGTCTGTGTTTGCATCGTGTTCACGGTCAACTACACGAAGTGACTTTCCAACTTGAACGTTTGAGGAACCAACTTGAAACTCCCGGGCCAGTGACGTCACACGAATATACTTCCATAACCAAGAACTTAGATAAAACACAAGATTATGAACAACCTCCACAAAGTACATGAAATTATAAAGTTCATTATAAAACAAAACAGGATGCGAAGCAAGAAACATGTGCAACTGGAACATACGAGAGTAAATGTGATAAGAGATGAGTTGAAAATTTAAGTCCGAATGAGGTCATAGCTACTTGAAATCGTTGAATACCCAACCCTCCGGAAGCTCCAAGTACGGATGTAGTTGAAGTTCTGTAGCACTCGCGCGTTCCTCCGGATCACTAGACATCCATGAGCACATCAGCAACACATTAAATGTCGACAACTTACATCGCGAAACATCTATCCTTGAAGTCTTTTGCACGATCGGATAGCACCACATCAACAGGTATAGGCGGGGGCTGCTTATTCTGGTATACCTGCAGCAAATCCATGAGTCTGCTGCATGCAGCGCAGCACACACGAATAAACGAACCTTAAACATGACGGTAATAGCTTCATCGTCACTCCATGGCCGCTTCCCTGCCCACATTTCGAGCACAACGCAGCCCACGCTCCAAATGTCAATCTTGGAGTTATAGCCTTTTTTCTGGGTATAGATGACTTCCGGCGCCATCCAGAAGACCGTGCCCTGCATTGCCGTAGACGCCATTCCATTCAGATCGTCCGTGCGTTTCGAAATTCCAAAGTCAGAGATCTTGCAGATACCTGTTTTCTCCACCAAGATGTTGTCTGCCTTCAAATCCTATGCGGAGACAATGAGACGCGAAGAGATGCTCGAAGATCAAGCTTACTCGGTGTATAATGTTCTTGGAATGAAGGTATTCCAAACCCTCAAGAATCTGTCCGGTGAATGATCTCGTAACTTCCTCGTCGAATTTGCCATGATCACGCAGACAACTTCCAATCGAGCCTCCAGGAACGTATTCCAGGAATCTGAAAATCCAAATAAGTATGCTTATCAAAAAGCACAATCCCAGCCGTGCTTACATGCTCAAGAACGTCGGTGTCTCCTCGAAACCAAGGTACTGCACGATGTGAGGATGATCGAGATCTTTCAGGGTCTCGCTTTCCATTTTCAGCGCTTGTACAAAAGTCGTTTGACGGCTGTCCTTTCGATCGCTGGCGGTTGTGGGGATCTCAACTTGCTTGACAGCAATCATCTCTCCCGTGGTGGCATTGAGGGCAAGATACACGCGACCATATGTTCCTTTGCCAATAAGTTCGCCACGGACCCATTTGAATATCGCTAAATAAAAGTGTTAGCTCAGCAGGGCGAAGAAAGGCAGAGGACTCACGCCTGGGACCACCAGCTGGGGACTCAGGAATCGTTTTTGTGTAGTTCGCCTTGTTCTGTGACGATGTATTGACTTCCTCGGTACGACTGCCCCATAATTTCGTGCTCCTTTTCCGCCAGACGCTCATGTCGGATGATATATCACCTCTGGACACACGATCAATGCGTTTCTTGTGCTCTTCCGCTACGAGACGGATAGACTTCTTCGGTCTAACCAATGCCCTATCAACGATGTTCGGAATCCCGTAGACTTGTTCGACGGCAGTAGGAGAGGTTCCACCAGAGTTAGCTTCAATAACGGGTTTGTCGAGATCATGTTCCGGGAAGAACTCCTCAAGCCGCTCGTAGACATCCTCGGGAGGAGGACGATGCGCCCAGGTGTACTCCTCAAATGTACTGCTCTTATGCCTATTCTTCGGCGTACGTGGGAGAGCAGGACGCAACTGGGGCATGAAACTCGGCGGTGCTGGGAAATTTGGTGGGACACCGCGAGTCATACCACCAGAGCTAGAGCTTGGAGTTATGACGTTAAGAGCAGGACGTGGAGGACTCCGTTGAGAACTAGACACTAGGGTCCTAGAGGTGTCACTTGTCTCTGACATGGGTTTGCGTGACCACAAATCAGAAGTGGCAGTCCCGTAAGTTTCATTAGTGCCGACTCCCTCGTCTGAAGAATCTTTGGATGAAGAACTCAAGGACCTGATATCCCAGACCAGCTTGTCCTTTTCATCCGGACGTAAAGTAGACTCTGTTGCTGTGCTCTCCTGGCTACTGGCACCCGAATCATGCCTGAAAGTTGAAGGAACCATCGTCCCCGTGGAAGTGAATGTAAGTCCAGACGTACTATTCGACGTACTTGGCCGAGAAGTAACGGGGCTGCGAGGAGGAGTTTCAGGTTGGGGATTGGTACGAGAATAAGGACCAGGTCGTAGAGATGACGGGAGAGTGATCCCAAAGTTATCTTCTTTCAAGACAACATCCCCAAACCTTGAAACAGAGCCAGTGCTGGACTGACTTTGGTGGTGAGTGGGCCGGAATTCTTCACGGTCGCGATGTACGTCACTAGTCGGTAGAGGATAACGCTGCTGAGAAGGCGAGGCTGAATGTGGACGCGCATATGGTTCCTGCGTGGGAGACAAGAAGCCAGCAAGCATGTTCTGCCCCGATGGTTGTTGTGCACGATTATATGTCGTAGTATCCACATTAGGCGGAGGAAGTGGTCTGGGTCCGGATCTGGGTCCCGGTCCTAGCTCCAAGGGTCTTGAATAGGAACCGCTGGTGCCCGAAGTGGATGGAGTAGCAAGAAGGGGTCGGCTCGGCGAAGTGCGAAGCATGGGTGGCAGGGAAGACTTCAGGGCTTTGAGAACTTCTGTGCTCTTGGATTTAGAGATCGTCCTCGCAGGAGTCGGGGAATCGGCTGGCTTATGGTTAGCGATATAATGTGGTGGGACGGGCATCCCTCCGTTGCCCCTTCGCCCGCTCTGACTGGGATCCTGGCGTGGCGCTCTCCTCCTGCTCGAAGGCGAACGCGTTACTCCCGACGTCGAAGTTGGGGAAGGTCTCCTCGCCACAGATGCTGACTCGTTGTCACGAACCCCAGCGATTCGAGGATCTGGCCGCCTATCTGCCTGGTCATCAGAAGATAGAACTCTTTCTCCTCGCTGTCTCATAGCTTTCACCCGACTAATGGGTGGTTTTACCAAGTCAGCCTCCAAGACACGTTCAGTCTCACGAAGTGCTTGTTCCATTACTTCGACATCCGAACCTCTTCGCAATTGACATTTAGGAGTGGAGATGAGATCATCGTGAATGGGAGCCTGAGAGGAAGGAAGGCTTTGTCCCTGAAGAGGCTCGTAGTCGTGACGATGGCGATCAACGCCTGACGAATGCGGGATTTTTGCGGACGCAGGAGAGGGTTGGCGGTCTTCAAATCGTGCACTATGTGGTGACGATGACAGCATGGTGCTGGAAGAACTAGGGTGAGGAGGAGGCCTCATCGTACTCCTGTTGTCTGAATCGTCGACGTCATCAGATATGACGGATGGCTCATAGCCTGCATCCGGGGCCGGATCTTCAGAAGATACGCTTTCTTGCTGAGAAGATTTTTTGGCTCGTGGTCTTGGGATAAGGGGTCCGAACACTGGCATGACTGGGACGGGGGGAGGGGGCATGGGCTTCACTGGTGAGTTTGGGAGCGAAGGCTCATGAACCCTTGCTTGAGAATGACAAACCAGAAACTTCAAACTTCCCTCACTGTCACCTTTGTCACGGACCAGCCGAAGTAGGTGATCGTTTGATAGTGGGTCCCCGATAGCAACTCTGCCGACTTGTGTACGATAGATGAACTGTCCAGACTGATCTTCATCAGATATCTTGAGCTGTAGTGCTGTTGGTTAGGATAGGAAAGACTGAGAAAGGACGATCGGCGCACTTCAGTGAAAATCCGTTCCCAGATGAATGCTGCACTGTTTGCTCTTGTGATGTCCACAGCTGTATATGCATGACAGTCAGAAGTAACCATAATAACGCATTCATGCAGAGGTGGGATGGTCGGCGAGGAACAAGAAGGAGACGTGGACTGAGGAGGTACATAAGATGTCGATTGCATGCAAAATAGGTAAAAAGCTCACGTGGAAGGAGGACTCAGAGCCTAGATATCGATGTGAGGGTCTTCGACTGCGCCAATGGAAGGCCTCGGCGATCTTTTGGATACGAGTGGGAGGTTGAGCGGTCTCGGTACGTTCGCCAGGAGCTGTACCATCATCCATGGTAAAAACGGAAGCACTGGAGTCGGAGGGGGCTGTTTGGCCTGGAGTGCTCGGTGGGGGAGTAGATTCGACTGCATTGGAGCTCTGACTTGAAGGAGAAGAGAGATTTGGATTTGAGTGCGAGGGAGGATAACGGTTAGGCAGATCAGTTGTTAAGGGAGGCTTTTGGGGGCGACCCTGCGGAGGAGGCAGTATCGATGTAGATGGGTGATCCAAGGATGAGCAGGAAACCACCTGGGGGATGTGGGGCGCGTGACGGGGGCGTTCATCATCACTACTGCTAGAATCGCCTGGGTCTGGATTTGAGATAACGAGGACACGACGAGGCTTAGGTGCGCTCGACCTTGTGTCCTCTGACATGGGGTAGGAGTGCATACAACGGTCTGCGAGGTTTCCTGATCTTCAGGTAAGCTCATTGTGATGGTGATAGTAGTGAAGAAGAGTAGATGAAGTTTACCTTCAAGTTTTGACTAGAAATATGAGCAGGCCTAGGACGACAAGTATGAGTACGAGGAGAGTAGTAAGAGGAAGGGGATGAGGAGGAGAGGAGTTGGCAGCTGGACGGTGGTCAAACTGGCCCGTTAGCGCTGGAAGACTGTTGCTGACATAAGCTGAAGGGGGGCAGGGAGTTTTCCTTGTTCTTTTTGCCATTTTCTTGGTCGTAACCTCACCAAACCTAGTTAGTTCAATTTAGTTATCACCACGGTTATTCCACACATTCCGTGATCCTTGCTTCCAGGTACCATCTTCTCCGTACTGCGTGTCCCTCGTGACCAAATTTTTCATTTGTTTCATCTTATGACTACAATATCCTCTCAGCAATACACACGTCCCAATCGCACTGTCCGTTATTCTCGCATATGTGAATCACCTCCTGATCCCTCCTTTCCCCCCGTGCCTATCAATCCCTCTTCCAGATCAACCTAAGGGGTTTTAGTTGAGCCAACCCAATCGTACAGAAACGCCAAGGCACTGACCTTGGGAAAATCAGCACGTTCAGCCAACATCCCCTCGCCCCAACAGAGAAGCTTCAGCAACTGCACGAGTTTCACCTCTTTTCCCTGGCTAAGACTTTCTAGAATTGCCGCGTTAACCTCGCCGGCAGTTTTCAGTCGTTGTGCAGGCGAAAGAAGCTCTGAAATAGCTGGAGGGACCGAGGATGAAGAGTCAAACGCTAAAAGCGCCATCGTTCGTTCCAGCTCTGCAAGAAACTCTGGACGTTCTTCCCCCCTTGGCGCTAGTTCATCTTGCGCAAATTGCAACGCCTCCATGATACGCCCTTGTCGAATGAATTCGATGAGCTTCTGCTGTTGCAGGTGAAAGTACAGCGCAGGATTCGTATCCAGAATCTGCGAATGCAAAAGTAAGAATCTGTCCATGTATAAATGATAACATAGATCAAGGACATATATCATATTGAAGACTGAAGTTTTGGTTTACGATTATCATCACCGACTTCCAAAGAAGTCTTAGAGTGGTGCATGAAACGTTTTAATCTTGTGTCCTTGGTACCAAGCCATCAAAACAAATTACAATACCCACCTCAGGATTGAGATCGTTCATACGAGCAATAGCTTCCTCGATATCACCCCTTTGCAGGGCTTCTCGAATCACCATCCGACTCTCGATACTCTCGAAGTCTACAGGTGGTGGAACGTTGGCTTCACCGCTGAACTCTTCTGCCGCAGATTTATATCCCTCGATGACGAGGTAGTCCATTATAAGACGGTTCAAGTCACTAAAGAGAAACAGCGTTAGCACATGCTCGAGATCCAGTATGTGACGAAGATAGATCAGATAATACATGCAATATTTTTTACTCATCTCAAGAATTCAGAGAGATTCCCATTGATGATGTTTCATCCTGCAGTACGCAAACGAGACAATACTCACTCTTTTGTGACCTGAACCTCGCGTAGACTTTGCTCCCACTCCTCTTTACGAATTGTGATCCTCGGAGTCTGGTGTTTTAGAGTTTGACATAAGAAACATGCTGCACAGAGGGAGCTTGAAAACACGCACCATGGATGTGACGGTGGTGAAGGTCGAACGAATTTAAGCTCTTCACCACTTTAGGGCAGGTTTGGCAAGCTTAGTCCACCAGTTTTGAAGACAATTTGGCAGTCTTTGACGGGACACTTCAAGTTATCGTAGCAGCGCTAACACACCAAGTCCCCGACTGTGTATAATAGACCAATGTGTACATTTATCTACATCTAGTGATATGTGGGAGACTGATCTTAAACTGCGCACAATTATTGCGGTTATGCCTCTGGCCCATCGCATGAAATGTTGCTCTCCCAGCACTGGAATTTCTTTACATAACGAATGTGTCACGTTTGCTGAGTGACAATCCAAGTTAGACTATGCGTAATTTACAAAGTTTGCTCTAGGTGAAGCAATTCCAGGTAGATGAAACAAATGAGTCCGATAATTCACAGCGGAGACGTAGCGTCAACGATGGGTTCTGCAATAAGACTGTGGCGCCCTCTACTACGGGCTGATGGTCTCTTGGTAAGTGGCGTACCGTGTGATACGGCGTGAGGAACGTCGGTGTTGATGCGCAATTCACCCACGTCATCGGACAAAGGTGTAGATGGGTAGGTCTCCTCGTACTCTTCAGGCACGGGGAGTGGTAATGTCTGCGGTTTAGTCCTGAACCTGTCTACCCACCGCAGCGTCTCGAACTTGACGTTCCGTACACTTCTACTACGACACCTCCACTTCATTGGTCCTCCATCGACGGTGCTTGCTTGACTGCCGCTCCGAGCATGGGTAGAAAGTTGTCCATTTGCCTGGTCACCGTATCCGCTCACCGCCTGTTTTGCAGGTGTCGCAGAAAGTATGCGAGGATCTGAGGGAAGGAAAAGGGGTAGCATGTGACGAGAATCAAGGAGCTCCCCTAGCACTTGGGGCGGTTTGGCTGACTCCCATTCAGACTGCGAGTGCGAACGATCGAACAACATGTCGATGCTATTCTGGGCCGCAGAAGTTTCCGTAGAAGCGTTGACGCTTGGAGGTCTTGCATCAGCTTCGGTCGCCATGTTATCTTCATCCCGTTCCCGTTCGCGATCACCCATCTGCTCGCAGTATTAATGATGCACGGTAGAGACGATGGTCAAGATAATACCTCTTTGCGCAGGGCCTCGACACCCATCTTAACACGATGGCGTTCCCAGTCTTTTTGCAGCTGCGTTAAATACTGAATGCACTCGTCTGTCATCCTCCCCTCGTTAACCTCGTATTTATAATCTCGCACAGCACGTCGCATCTGTGGTGGAGTTCAGCCTACATAAAATCACAGTATCCTCAAAGGACTTGCCTGCAATGGGTTAATACTCTTCATTGTCTGGATGGTAGCCACCAGATTGGCGAAATCGGTAATCGATGACAAGCACTGTAACTTTTGAGCGGACAACAACATAGATTCGAGCGTCAAGACCTCACCTGAAGCCAGTTCAGCAGATCCTTCACGGGTGTAAGGTGGGATGCAATCCCGCGAGGTAGACCCATATCCTCTACCCACTCTTCCAGCACAACCAGATTCATGCCGATTTGTACCGCTTTAGACCTATCCTTGGCGCATGAGCACCACAAGACCGCCCATGTAACAAACACATACCGACAAAGATACTTCTTCCTGGTCAGAATTCGATTGAATATTTCGCCTTGCATCGAGTCAATTATAAGCAGGAAGGAAGGGAAACCACACCCACAGGAAATCCAGTACATTACTTGAGACCAGAATTGAATTATTAACACAGGATTAACGTCCGAAAGGGTTAGGAGTGTATGTAGCGCAGTCAAAAATGAAGTCAAGTCCCGCAATCCCTGTGAGACGTCAGAAAATATGGCATATGCTGTCGAAGGTCCCTTTGCGCGCGAAAGGGTTTGTCTCAAGGACGATAGTCCTTTAGGCATGATAGGCGTCGGACTGTGCAACAATGGGGATGGAGATGGTGGACGGCTCGGTAGAAAAGGAGGTGAGGATGGTGTACCATTCTTTAACTGTCTTGGATTCGGAGTACCCTTCTTCTTGACGTTGAATGGCCTCAAGAATGACCATTCCGATTCGAACTGCACTGAGTCAAATTCTGACGACAAGGGCGAATTGTCCAGTAATGCTGGGTCCAGTAGCTGATCTATACGCCGCTCGGCGTAACGAATTATGAACACTTTAGGCTGACGTCAGGAAGACATGATCAGAAAACGATATACAATGCTCACCGAACACAGAATTGATCACTTGTTCAAGAAGCTCAAATGAGCCCAGCATCTCACAAGCCTCGTTTATAGAGTTGTCACATTGCATTAGATGCAACCAAATGGTGGCATTGTATAAGCAAAAGATGAGACAAGAAATGTCTTCCGAACGATTCTAAATGGTTGAGTTAGCCGTAAGAGCATAAAATAAACAAGTATGCACACAAAGAACTTTTCTTCGATTGCATCTGTTGCTCCCAGGATGAGATCCTCAAGCCACGTTTGATCGCATGTTAAGCAAGCAAAACGCGCCATAAGATATAAAGTGATCGCAGGTTGAGAATTTCGAACAGACGTATGTGATGTCCTGATCACTGAGTCGAAAATATGTGACAGCTCTTGAGGAGACCATGCGAGCATAGATGTGAAGTCTAACGGCGGAGTCTCCATCGCAAGTTAATAAGGCAACTGCGGAAAGTCTATTTTTGAGGAAGATATGCGACTCACATAAAGCGATTCATCGACTCCGGCATCGTCGCCCTCAGAATCATCCGACACCGAGCTGTCATCTTCCTCATAGGAACCCCACCATTGATTCTGTAGGCTAAGCACTTTCGAGACTCTCTCGCGAATGCTGTTCCTTCTTGCTTTACATTTGAGCTGCTCATCCAGCGCTCTCCGCTTCTCCTCCATCCTGCCGCCCATCCACCCTTGGGTCCGCATGGCCTCTTCAAGCAACAGCGCAATGGCATCACGTCCTGGCAAAACCGTGTGAGCAGTCACTATATCCAGCGGCATCAGCCGCCGACGTGTTTCTGCGAAAGGGGAGCATCCATGCGTCATTAAATGAGAAACCAAGGTTGGAGGACAAAGAACTGCAGCATGGTGCAAAGCGGTCCAACCGGCTAACAGTTGAATGTCAGTAAGTAGGGTAAGAAAGAACCGAAAACGCTCGCCTCTGTCCGCAGAGGTAGGGTCAGCTCCTTGCGCAATCAATAGCCGGATACACTCCTCGCGTTCAACATCTCTCTCTGATTCAGACCCGAAACCCAGAATTGCAAGACTGATCAAGCTAAGCCCGTCTTCCTCGCAGGTGCTGAGGTCAACGTAAGGTTGCACTTGACTGTCAGACAAGAGATACTGTAGAAGAGATAGATCCCCGAATACGCATGCTCGTGACAGAGAATGGGACACTAGTTCAGACTTTTGAGATGGAGCCAAACCTGAATCCGGTGATAGCAACTGGGATATGTAACTCGAAGTCGGGTACAAAGGATGAAGATCAGGCTCCAGGGAAAAATCCAGTGGTCCAAGCGATGCAGGAAGCATTTGTCAAGATGAAACCTAGAAAGACTGATAGCAACCAGAGCAGCGATGGCTATTGCCGGCGACCCTTGTCCACCAGACCGGACAGTGGATAAAATCTATCTTCTCCTTGGACAATCGCCTGGTATAAAGAGTGCTGTGCAATGCTTTGAATGCTTGTGAGAAGGAGTTAAACTAAAATCTAAACATGCTTTGCCATCTTCTAAGTGACTCCGTGAGCGGCGAGTAACGTGAGTTTTTAGCGCTGAATCCCTTGTTCGAGGACCCAAATTAGACATCTTCAACTTCAAGTTCGACCACATCATGTCTGTCAAACAGCTAAAACTCTCAGAAGATGACGACGACGACGACACGTCTAGTGTTGGTCGCGAACAGAGCAACTTTGAAGCTTCTGATGCACAGCAGTCGTCATTAGATGACGACACTTCCGCAGACACTGAGGATGAAATCGCAGATGTAAAGGTAGCAAAGTCGAAGAAAACATTGAAACGCAAGCGGCGAGCAACAGAGCCCTCGCAATTTGGTGCTACGCTGCAGACTTTACTCGACACTGTTGCACCCTCGGAACTACCTTTGTCTCTCAAACCTTCCATCGCAAGGCAGAAAAATGGTGCAAAGCTTGAATCGAAAGCTCAAAAAGTGCTTCAAATAGAAAAGAAGGAAAAGGAAGATAAGGGACGTATACGGGATGTCATTGGAGGTTGGGGTGGTGAGAGTGAACGTTCCTTGCGCAAGGTTGCGCAGCGAGGAGGTATGTATGTGCCCTCTGGACTGTCCTATATGCATTGAAAAAATTCTCAAGTGGTGAAACTCTTTAATACTATTCAACAATCACAGGCGGCAGCAAGTGCTAATGCCGGAGAGTTGAAAGGTTTGAGAGGGACAGGGAAACCTACGCTTCCAGCACCGCTGTTGGACAAGAAGCCGAAAGGAAAACTAAAAGGCAAGCAAAAGGACAATATAATCGGGCGAGGAAACCCAGGTTTGTGTTTAATTTGAGGCAACAATCCTGAACTGACACGTTTTTCAGCGACAATGGGGAAGGATGATTTCTTCGACATGATCAGATCTGGTGGCATTGTCTCAAAAGTATAGGCGGATTGTGCTTTTTCGTCGGCACGATATCTGCTCAAAGAACCTAGTAGGCCCAAAATTCATTGCTCGGTTGCACAAGAGCTCAGATTTCATACGTTATAGGAGTTTTCGCGAATCATGATGTATGGAACCTAACACTGCTCGTTGCCGTTGTCATCCGCTTTTAAAATATGGCTATCACACTCCCATCATGATACCCAGGCTCCTTTCATCCTGGGCTGCGCAATTACTCTCGTCCTTGGGAATCTTCTTCCCCCCTCTCTTACATATATAACAAGTGGCATCTATCTGATATGCCGCTCAAGCATAACATCAGCCGTACCTATTGATTTTCAGAGTCTGTGCTTATGCCGCTCGTAGAATATGCAATTACTCGTTAGGCTAGGACTCGGAGACAGTTCTTCAGCTTCAATTCCATCACAGTCCTCCGGCCCTACTCTTCCAGTATCTACACGCTACCACCCAAGGGAACACAAGCCCCGTTAACGTTCGCGTTTGAACGTGAGGCAGCTGCTCATGGATGCATCTTAGGGTCAGACAGGTAACCAGACGAGTCGATCGAAGGTTTTATCTTGTGTGCCCCTACTAGCAAGGACTGCGCACAGCTTCGCCTGTGTGCAAGGCAGCACCCAACTCTATTTCCTCATTCATCTTGTTTGTTTGGTCTGCAAGTGCCTATCTTACCGCAGTGACATCATATCCAATAACTTTACCACCGCAACGACTTGGTTCATTGAATATGTCCCAGATAGAAGTATTCTCCAATGCTGTGGCTTCCGTAGCGAAACCTGCGACTCTACTGATGCTTCTTCCAAAAGATCAGATTAGTTGGTGCCAACAGGTGTGTTATCAGAGATAGCTTCAGGCTATTCGGTTTCACTCGGTAATACTACTGTCGGGCTAGTTCACACAGGAAGGATACAATGTTGTGCATCTGACATACCCTCTCTCCGAGAACGCGTCCTTCAAAGATGCGATGAAGGTCGTCGACGAGCAAATAATCGCACTGGGAGCTGACTGGGGACTGCTGACATACGGTTTAACCACAAAGAATGCGGAGACCCTTGTATCGAGGCTCGCCCTCTCGCTCGCAGATTTGAAGGCTTGTGCGCACTTTTGCCCAGATACTGAGGATACCCACGGATTTCTGGTGAAGGACAGCCAAGGGAGACATATCCCGTACGCCGACCATTCCCTTCATTATCAGGTTATTATCTTATAGTCGTTTTTAAGAGTGACCTTTCACCTTGCTTCTTCGCAGGAAGTGCTCCATGCCTCCCTGCTACTTCTCGAAGATCCGGTTAATCTTGGCTATTCTCTTCCGACTCACTCTCGATTACCAGTGCGGGTGTATTCATACCCTCTTGTGTCAAAATCCCCACCCTTTCCCTTTTCGATCCAACCCCCGGTCAGCGCGAAGGCTGGCGATCAACAATTAGTTGATCCCTACCTTCGTTCAGCTTCTAGCTTATCGCTGACTCGAACCCTCGAATTGTTGAAGGCGTATCTTGGCCCTCATTTCAACCTCGAGAGACTTTGGGAGATGCATACTTATTATGTACATGAGTAATATGTGCTCCACTGGAAGGAATTACTCACACGTTTTGGTGAGCAGGAATTTATCCAAAGAGATGCACCTAGTACGTCCGTGGATCATTGCTTCGAAGTCGGGAATGCTAAATTCGTCCAATAGAGACGATGTCTACAATGGTTTATCTCAATTCCAGTCCTTGAATTAACAGGTGGTGATGCATTGTCACAGGTCGCCACACCATACGTCAATCATGTTCCAACGATGACTGGGGGTGTCGGGTATGAGGAATTGGCTAGATTCTACAAGGTGAGTGAGACCAGGATGCTCCGACGCAATACTAACTTGCGAATATCTTAGTATCATTTCACAACGGTGAGGGGTAACGTCTACGCCGTCTTCCATGTTGACGATGTGTGACAGGTGACACCGCAAGACTTCGAGCTCATTACAGTCTCTCGGACTGGTAAAACATGCATGGCTCAGTTCAACTTGATCCACTAAACAGCATTTGTTTCCAGTTGGCTGTGACAGGATTGTAGATGAAATGATTTTCAAGTGCCACCACACATCTGTACGTTATGATCTATCGATGGCCTGTGAGAATGCTTGATATGCTTTTCAGGAAATAGATTAGTACGTTTTAAGGGAGTTTTCCCCGTCTCATGAAGCTGACTGTCCGTCGACAGCTTTCTGCCTGGGGTGGCTCCGACAGGGAAACATATTCAGATCGCTATGGTCGGAATCGTCGCCTTCCGGGGCGATAAGCTCTTCTTTGAGTGAGTGCATTTACTCAACTCTCGCAATTTAAATGTGTTATCCTCGACGCTTCCTAGACATTTGTGAGTATCCTTTCAATATACAAGCATGTGGTCTACATGGCTCATCCCTTCAGGTACTGGGATCAAGCCGGGCTTCTTGCGCAGCTTGGACTGCTGGACCCCACTAATCTTCCTGTTGCTGGCATTGAGGTTCCCAAGAAAGTTCTAAACCCTTTCGGTATGCCAAGTAACACACTGCTGAAAAGATGGCATGAAAGTGAAGGACTCCCGATTGACTGAGGTGATTACATTACACGGGGTTGTGAGGTGGTATTGGATTTGGAAAGAGTATTGTCAATGCCATGACGATCCGCAATCGTATTATGTGCAAGCCCACTACCCTTTGACTTTGAAGAGCGCATTAGGGCTGTGCGAGTGTGCGCTGTATCATTTCCCCACTAGTCTCCTGCCGCGTTCAACTGCGGAGAGTATGCGTGAGGCTGTGAGAGTTTGAAATTAGAAACCTAAGCTATACATTTGCTATGCAACTCTTTTGACATATATCTTCTCTCTTGTATTACCACCTTCTCTTATTCTCCTTTTCGCCTTGCTTCTGGAAAACTATGGCGCATTTTACTACAAATCATACTACAGCAGGAGCAAACTTACATGTAGATCCATTCGAGGATGTCGTACACGACGAGCCCTTTCACCATTTGGATGGAATGCCACGCGACGATACCATGACTTTCACGACGACGACCAGTGGCATTCCTGCTCCTACTCCTTCCTTGGCTCCAGGTCGAACAGAGGCGCAATCTGTCATCTCCAACTATCGACGTACAAACTCTCCTCCCCTGCCAAATAGGCTACCCACCCCATCTTTGTCCGAAAGAAATACACCTATTTTCGACCACTTGATCGTCCCATATAAGGATGAGGACACGTACTCAACGCTGCGCCCATCTTCTGTCGTCGGAAAGTCAGATACTGCCCTTGTGCATAACGCTGCAGATATGGGTCGGTCAGACAGCTATCAGGACCTGGGTGTGTCTTGTGACCATGGTAGCGTCAACAAGGACCTGACTCAAAATGACCTAGAATACGCAGAACCATCGGGAGAGCAATCCAAGCTTGCAGACAAAGCTTCTCCGTTTCAGAAAGCTTTGGGGATGGACATGGGCAGATACCCTTTAGATCAGCGCATAGAGGACAAGAAGCGGGGCATAGGGCGGCAGAAGCATCCTTTTATCGGTGGGTAATCCAACTAGTATTCCTCTTGGGAGATGGTTGAAGTTTGCTACTCAAGTGTGGGCACTAACGATCGTCATGTTCGGCATTTTTATTAATGAGCTAGTCGTGAACACCAAAGCTCAGGGCACCCCAGTCTCCTTGAAGGTTTGCAAAAATAGTTACATGGATATTATATTTATTGCTGATTTTCCTTAGCCAGTTGTAAACCCCATGCTTGGGCCGTCAGAAAGTGCATTGATTAATTTAGGTGCTCGCTTCCCGCCATGCATGAAAGTTGTTCAAGGACTCCCCTTGACGACGCCAATTGCTTGTAAGATAAGCTCATCCTAAATTCTGACGATCATCGCTGATTCAGTTTTAACAACTAGGCCTTAATGATACCGCAAATCCACCAGATCAGCTTTGTTCGATCGAGGAGGTGTGCGGTTTTGGTGGCTTCCATGGTGGTGAGCCCAATCAATGGTTCAGGTAAGTGAGTCTGGGTCGCAATAGTCCAGTACTGGATGTTTTCTGTTAGATTCATCACTGCCATCTTCTTGCACGCGGGTTTCATCCACATCATCCTCAACATGATCGCCCAGTTGACAATATCTGCTCAAGTTAGTAGCCGTTTTGGTTTCGATTATTTGCTCTCATCCTCCCTCAGATAGAGCGCGAGATGGGTTCTGCTGGCTTTTTTGTAACTTACTTCTCAGCTGGAATTTTTGGGCATGTCCTTGCCTGTTTCATTTCTCTGCCCACGTTGACGTATAGCGCAGAAATGTCTTGGGCGGTAACTTTTCACTGGTCGGTGCACCATCAATAGGCGCCAGTGGTGCCATTTTTGGCACAGTCGCAGTAAGTTATAAACATGCTTGGGCCTTTCGCCCCTTGATTACTTTGCGACTTAGGTGACATGGGTGGATCTTTTCGCTCACTGGAAGTATCAATACCGACCTGGTAGAAAGGTGATGTCTATCATCTGCGCGGCCAAGCCCATTCTTATGTGCTTCCCGCAGCTCGCTTTCATGACAGTGGAACTGCTCTTTGGTATCGCTCTTGGGTATATACCTTGTACGTATACATTTCTCAAGCCTTCCATATCATTGCTGAATCTCTGGATAGATGTGGATAATTTTGGCAAGCGAGCTTTCTCGTTTGTCCTCGCAACTGTGCTCATAGAAATTCATAGCTCACCTTGGAGGCTTGTGTATGGGCCTCCTGGTTGGCACAACCTTGTACCCTGTCATTAGTCCAACAAAGCGCCATAAGTTGATCATGTGGGCTTTCCGGCTGGCAGCTATACCATTGGCCGTCGTTCTCTTCGTCGTCCTGATTCGGAACTTCTATACTTCAGATCCATATGCAGGTTTGTGTTGATTGTAGTCTATGAAGGCATGACAACTGATATTTTATCAGCGTGCTCGGGCTGCAGATATCTGTCATGTATACCAACGTCATCTAACAGTTACTGCCAAGGTACAGGTATGTGATTCCTATCGTAATTTATCGTCGAACTCGACTGCTGACTTCAATTGGATAGGCTTTACGACGACCACCGGCGGGTCGAGTATTTGAATGTAGATCCAGTACTACATAGGACAATCAATACCTTCCTACATAACTTCATGTATATTCCATGGACAGCAGAACTACGCTGATAATTTAGTAGACAATAAGGACACTGGTGATATAAGAGCAAGTCGTTGCGTTAGGTCGCAGTTAGTTGAGAGTCCAGAAGGGTATAGTCGTAACGCGTATGTCACCGTGGTGTTCCCGCGGCGTTCTGCAGCAACTTCTACTTACATTCTCGCCGCCAATTGTTGGAGTCAAAATTTTCTAATACATGAAAGCAGACTTCCTGTCTGTCACGATTTCGAACGACGGCGGCAACATATTACTGTACCGCCACCCGCAGTAGGCTCTCACCATCTTGCTCCCATGTCCTCGTCCAAGAGATCGTTCCTGTTGAACCCATCATGGCATCACTATGTAGCATTGACTACCGGGGTAATAGCTATATTATCAGGGATACTGAATTATATCATTTTCGGTCAGTGCATTCATCCTCCTCGCACACTTCAGTTCAGGTTAACGTGAGAGCATACAGACCGAGTAGATCCACTGCATTGTAATTCCCTGCTTACTAGAGGCACCTGGTTGGATGAGAACCACCACAACTGGCAACCCGAGGGTGCGTTGACTGTTTCTTCAATTATTGTGTTAACCCTCCGACCATAACCAGGTTGTATGCTACATGTATATCAGTCCAAGGATACCGCGGCTTGCTTGACCTCCAGACGCGTAGTCTTCATTGGCGACTCCGTAACTCGCAAATTATACTTTCAGTTTATGCACATCGTCGATTCGAAGCTCCCAAGCGCTCCTCCTGACGACAAACGCAAGCATTCGGACCATTCGTTCACTTCGGAGTCAGGAACTACCTTGGATTTTTTCTGGGATCCGTATTTGAATACATCCAGCACTCTTTCTCTCATTCACGGATACATACCCTCTCCTGATACCCATGACCGTATGGCTATGCTTGTCCTAGGCTCTGGCTTGTGGTAC
The DNA here is from genome assembly GCA_002995295.1 of Rhizopogon vulgaris. Classification (NCBI taxonomy): domain Eukaryota; kingdom Fungi; phylum Basidiomycota; class Agaricomycetes; order Boletales; family Rhizopogonaceae; genus Rhizopogon; species Rhizopogon vulgaris. The sequence goes on from PVYP01006419.1 coordinate 36,714, forward strand.
TTGCGTTATGCTGATACTACCGGCGGTCTCCGTGCCTGGGAAGCAAACACGGAAAGACTTTTGGAGTCTATCTCTGTGCCGCAAATCAAGCTAGCAGATGAAGTGGTGTTTCTCCCTGTGGAAGACATTGTACCTTCAAAACTCTCCCCACAACGTGCTGAAACCATGCGCTCCTCAGATGTAGATGCAATGAACTCAGACCTCTATCACCGCATCAATCCACCATCGTCTGATCTCCCTTCTATATTCTCGAGCTCTCCCCCGCCTTTGCCTGTTTCTTTACCGCTTGTCTTCAATAAAATGCTTGACGCCGATACCACGGAAGATGGACTCCATTTCTCGGATGACATCATAAAAGCACAAGCTAACATTCTCCTTAATTTGCGCTGCAATAAATTGTGGCCAAAGACCTCTTTTGACAAAACATGTTGCCGTGCTTATCCACCGCCGTCGTTCTTGCAGCTCGCTATCCTTGCAGCTGTCGTGGTGTATGGACCAGTTATGTGGTATCTTACATGTAAGCACATTCTTCTTTGGAAAGCACGCACCTGATCATTGTTCAGACACTCGAAATCCGACCAAGGGCCTATCAGTCGCAGACGAATACAGGCCAGCTGTGATTTTTGGCTTAGCCATCGGCATGATGTTCATCGCTGATCGAACTGGCTTCTGGCTGAAGGAGCAAAAACAATTCAGTTCAACGACGTTCGGGTTTCTCTCGCTATGCTCTCTTGGGCTGGGGCTGTTGACGTTGAAGCGTGCCGACAAGGACATGGGCTTCCTACACCGCGAGCAAACGGATGAATGGAAAGGTTGGATGCAAGGTACGTCACTACGAGCTCAAGTTTCCATATTTACTCAGTTTCCTCTCAGTCGCAATCCTTGTATATCATTACACTGGAGCATCCAAGATTTCTGGGATTTATAACCCTATCCGCGTGCTCGTCGCGGCTTATTTGTTCATGACTGGTTACGGACACACAATATTTTACATCAAGAAAGCTGACTTTGGCTTTTTGCGTGTTGCTCAGGTAAGCGCCAGATCTGAGTATGTACTGAGGTCGTTCAATAACATTGAGTATAGGTAATGGTTCGCGTAAACCTTCTAACGTTAGTCCTGGCATACACCATGAATGTCAACTACCTTTCATACTACTTCTCGCCCCTTGTCTCGATGTGGTATCTCATCGTGTACGGAACGATGGCGATAGGCTCACAATACAACGATCGCACAACATTTCTCTTATTGAAGATTCTAGTCTCGATGGGCGCAGTCACATGGTTCATGACCGAGCCTTGGATCCTGGAAGTCGTCTTCGTATTTCTGGAGCAGATATTCAGCATCCGTTGGTCCGCTCGTGAATGGAGTTTCCGAGTAACACTCGACCTATGGATCGTGTATTTCGGGATGCTGCTTGCAATTGCTGTCATCAAGATTCAAGCTCACCGACTCACTGACCATCGCCTTTGGCCCATGGCAGTGAAAGTCGCTGTTGGAACTTCAACCTTCATCATGCTGTGGTTCTTCGGGTTCGAACTTTTGCAAGAAAGCAAGTTCAGCTATAACACATGGCACCCATATATATCATTCTTGCCCATCGCAGCCTTCATCACGCTGAGGAATGCAAGTCCTTCCCTTCGTTCATACAGCTCTCGGGCTTTCTCTTTCATCGGCAGATGTTCCTTAGAGACGTTCATTATTCAGTTTCATCTTTGGCTCGCGGGTGACACCAAGGGAATTCTCCTCCTTCTACCTGGAACACGTTGGCGTCCGATAAACTTCATCATCTCCACCATCATCTTCATCTATATCTCCGATCACGTTTCCCGTGCTACAGGAGAACTCACAACATGGATCTGTGGAAGCAAAGAAACTTCGCTTCCCACCTCAACTCGCCACGTTGGATCAACAGGTTCCAGTACAGAAGCTGCCTTCCTCACTACCGACGTCCACATGAGTAAGGACGGTGAGCGTCTTCCCGTAGAACCCGATACACCCATACGACCGGCTAGGCGTTGGGTGGATCGATTATCTGAAGGGGCGTCGCAGCAGCGTGCCCCAGGCTACAAGGTGTTGTACGGAAAGTCAAGTTGGAAACCCGGAGTGAAAACGAGGCTAGCGGTGTGGATGGGGATGATGTGGTTGGTCAACTCATTGTGGACAGTTTCGGACTCAACATAGCATATACATACCTCACCCATTCCCGTTCACAAAATCTTATCCATTAATGCGCATTAGCTATACCTGTTTTACTTGTGACATGGCTGGGCGTTCCCATGTAAAAACAAGCGAAGTCACGATGGACGGTACCAATAACTATGGTACGATCCAGCCTCGTCGCTTACTCGCATGAGTTCGAAAGGTATCGTTCGGATTCGAAAGGACCCGATCGCGCACTGATGGTGTGGGGCCCAGTGATTAGTACGGTCCGAGGATATAGTGACACCGGATCATGGTGCCAAGATTCCGCCACAGCCCCAACCCTCTCCTCCCCAACCGTAAACTACCCTTA